>ML794834.1:263613-311953 GCA_009831015.1 Picea engelmannii | reverse complement strand
AAACCCCTAGATGGGCTTTTTTGGCACCTCGTTTGGCCAAAAATTGAAGAAGATAGGCTTCCTGGAAGCCCCCCTTCAAACTTGTTGTCTCTGCATCTACAAATCACACCCCCCTTGGCTCAACCTAGCCCACAGGCATATTTAAGCGTTAAAACTTAGCACCGGACGCAACCACGCAAACCATACAAACTGTAGGATGGTTACGGGCGCACCTAGCCCCTAACCGTCAAAGGCGAGGTCATGTGGCCCATGTGACCATGCGCAAACACAAACATAGGCCCCCGTTTCCACAAGCCAATGGTTAAAGGAAAAATGGTGGGTCGTTTACATAACCGTTGAAACCATAATACAAACCAAATCACGTGCACGCATATATGGCATCATATGTGGTCATATTACAACAATGTATGCGTCCAGGGGTTGGGGCGAAGCCCCAACCTGGACCCCCACGCCAATACATAAACAATTCAAACTTAAAACTATTTAAAACCATACATATATCAAGGCATATGGTGTGGCACGTTGGAAATGAAAACTTTGCAAAGTTCATACTCGTGGGTAGAGGTCACGGGTTCGAACCCGGTGGACTCCAATAAAGTTTTATACAAACAACCAATAACAAGGTGCCACGTGGCAGCCCATGACTGGGTCACGTGGAACCGTACAACCAACCAAATACTTCCATGTGTTGCAATGTCATTCATCCACATATACCAACTATCTACCACTCAGCCCTACCATGTGTCGTACGGACTGCCATGTCAGCAGCTATACGGACTGTACAGTCAGTACCCCTTTTTTTGCATGTTTGTCATTTCGAACAAAACACGATATCTCTCACTCCCGATGTCCGTTTGAACCCAAACGAGTTGCGTTGGGTTTGTAACGACGAGGCCTACGCTCCTGCTTGATTTGAAGCAATTCTGAGCACTTTGAATTTTTGAGCAAAATTTGATCCCTTGGATCAGGGAGAAAACCACATAACATCTCTCTTTATTTTCTTATGCAAGCACCAAATTAAAATTTATAATTATTCATCTTGACAGGCACCCACCTATCATAGATAATGAGAACACCAATTCTGTCAAGCACCAACCTGTCACAGATTATGAGGACACCAATCCTCTCAGGAACCAACCTGTATCAAATAATGAGGACATCAATCCTATTGGGCACCAACCTGTTACAATTGATGAAGACACCAATCCTCGATGATATTCAACTCACCCTAGCACCACCCTACCACCCTATATTCAGTTTTAAAAAAATTCTTACAAAATTGTTTGATATATATCCAGTTCAATTTCTTTGAACAATTATAGAACCTTTTTCTTCTCTTCTCATCCACTTTAGACTCGAACATAGCACATCCCTATTTATAATGTTTTTGCTTGAGTTCACCATTCTATATGTGGATGCATACAAATTATATTGTGGACATATCTTGACCATATCAAAGTCCTATTGGTTACACTTATGTCTAAATAAAGTATGTGAACACATGATAGTTATATTGTGGACATATCTTGACTAGATCAAGGTCCTGTTAGTTACACTTTTGTCTAAATAAAGTATGTGGACACATGATGGTTATATTGTAGACAAATGTTGACCAGATCAAGGTATAGTTACAACTAGACATTCTTTGACTAAAACAAATAGACCAAATATTCCTACAAATGAGCTCCAACTCATCTCCAACAAAAAAACCTAGTGTTGTCAAAGCATCTCCTCAAGAATGACACAACAACTCACATTATAGTCTGTAGAGCACCTACTGTGGAGATAGAATAGGATCCAAAGGTTCAAGTCACAAGTATGTTAGGGACCTAAACCCCTAACTTCTCATGTAGGTAGAATAATATAATTTCATGTAATAAATGTCGATACTAGTTAATAAGGCCTATTTAATAAATATGAACAAGTCAATGTAAGAATACTTAATAGAAGCTTTCGCTTCTAGAAATATCTTCCTCTAGAATGTTCTTTAGAAGATATAATTAGTATAAATAAGAGTAGAAGGTATGAGAGGGATTTTTCTTGAGAATTAATGTAATAGAGCTCTGCTCTACTAGAGGTTTCCCCCTCGAAGAGACAAGTGAACATTGTTTCCTATCAATAAAGGTAGTATTTTGGTGTTGTGGTTCCATATATTCTATTGTTTTGTTGCTATATTTATGTTCTGTGTTATTATTCTGCTGGTATTCACTGCAATATTTCTATTTTCTGCTATTATAATCGATCTGGTGCCTATCAAGTGGCATCAGAGCACTTTCCTTGGCAGGGTTTGTGCGTTAATTTTTTTCCAGGGTAGAGACGTGTTCCGACGTCTTTAAGCTACAAAGATATGTTATTCAATTCATAAATCCATGATCGAGGAAGCATACACATAGGAAATACAAGAGATACTTGATCTCACATTGTTGGATACCCTTGTAATCCTTGTTGGTACCCCTTCAAGTGGTAGTGCATTAGACAACACCTATATATAGACTTGTGCTTCCACATACCTCTGGTATATCTGGAGACCCCCTAGCTATCCTGAAATCAACCATAGATCAATCGATCGACCACTTGAATTCTATACTGCCACCAAGAACAACACTTAGAAAGATACTCTCTAGTACCTGGGTAGTTGTGTAGTACAACTAAGGGCCCTGTCTAGCCTCCTTAGTTAGTGCCTTGATATATTGTGCTGAGTGCTACTGTTGGACCCCGCACATATATTAGAGAGCTATAACACATGGGAAACCCTTGTCTATAGGAAACCTAAAAACCCTAACCCTTGGGAAGGAAACAAAATAGAAATGGAACAAAGAAGATCTATTTATGTGCAACCTTTCCTTCGGCATTTAGGTTGCAAAAATTACAAACAGAAAAGGAATAGAGAATATCTATTTCCCATCAACCTTTCCTCTTTCATTTGGGTTGTGAAAATTACTATACATTTATTTCATTTTTTGTTGAGAATCTGGGAATTTTGATACTACGATATTGTTCAAATCTACATAAAACCCTAGCGAAGTAAAAAAAAAAGGAAAAAGAAAAGGAAAGAAAAAAGGAAAAAGAGAGGAAAAAAAGAGCAAAAAAAGGAGTATGGGACCTGCTAGTATGATTATTTTAGACCTATCTCATTGGATTCCCCTTTTCTCCCTGATTTTTGTGATACATATCATTTTTAACCTTTTTTTTTTTACCTTCCGCACCCTTATTTGACACCTATCTAATTGCATTCCTCTTTTCACACTAAACACACTCATACACATTTTTTTTTATTCTGTGGTCCCACTTCCCCTCTTTAGTTCCCCTCCATCCATGGCCACTACTCGTAACCGATAATTCCTTCCCCTGCAATATGAAATAAAACAACACAGGGTAGACATCCAAAGAATGACCTCTGAAATTGCTTCCAATAATTCCCACTTGGATACCTTCGAGGCCAAAGTTACAGGCGAATTGGCAGAGGTTAAGGGTGAATTGTCCTCCCTCACACAATGGTTGAAACAATATTTTTGCGCTCCATCCCTTGAAAAACCTTCACACTCTGAAGGTGATAACTCTTCCCATAATATGACCCTTCATTCCAATTCCCTTACTCGTGACCCCTGCCTTCCCTGAGTTGAAGTGAACAAATTTGATAGATCCGATCCCACTGGTTGGGTCACTCAAATGGAACATTATTTCTCCTTGCATGGAATTACTGATGATCTGGCCAAACTTCATTATAGTTTCCTCTATTTGGATCCAAAAAGTTGCAAGGTGGCAATGTTGTAGAAAGACACGCCAGGGGTATGTTGCTTGGACTCAGTTTTTAGCAGAGCTATATGACCGCTTTGACACTTAAACCCACTATCTTGGTTGTTTGACCAAGTTGAATCAATCTAGCATAGTGGAAGACTTAATATCTTCCTTTGAACACTTGGATTTCAAAATAAAGGGCATGTCTGATCCCTTCTTTCGGGAATGTTTTATCAGTGGCCTCAAAGACTAAATTCGATCCCAAGTCTTCATGGCTTGCCATCAAACTTGGTTGCAATCTACTAAATGTGCTAGGGAAGCCCAAAAAATTGTCTTTCCTCAGACTCACAAACCTTCCTTTGTTCCTCGCACTCAAACTACTAACCCTTCCCCTCCTCCCACTCCCCTCAAGATCCAGAAATTAACTTGGGATGAAATGTTGGAATGCCAACTCAAGGGCCTTTGTTATAATTGTGATGACAAATATTTTCCAGGGCACAAGTGTAAGGAACAAAAGTTGTTTATGGCCATATCTGAAGATGTTTCTAAAGAAGAGCTCTAGACCCCCCCTATGACAGAGTTACCCGAGCCAACTGATATTACTCCACCCTCTAACCAACCAAAAGTATAACAAATCATTTCATTGAATGCTCTCGCTGTATTCTCTGCTCCCCAAACCCTTAAGCTCATTGGATACATTAAGAATAAAAATGTCATCATCTCAATTTACAGTGGCATCAATCATAATTTTATTCATCGTTGTATTTCCCAAGAAACCCATTGCTATTTACATGTAATCAACAAATTTCAAATCATGATTTCCAATGGTGGTTCAATGAAATGTGGGGGGCATTGTGAAAATGTGCGTCTCCAAATTGGGAAGTACCACCTGAAATATCATATGTTTTCTATTGACATAGGTGGTTGTGATATTGTGCTTGGTGCGGAATGGTTACATACTCTTGGTCCCATCCTCATGGATTTTAAGGAATCAACCATGCAATTCCAACAGGAGGGACAAAAATATAAATTCCAAGGAATCACAACAGGATCCCCTGATATCATCAGTTCCCATCGAATGAAAAAAATCCTCAAAAAAGGTCATTCTGACATTATTTCCCAACTCCATTCTATTCAAGAAATTGAGACACATGTGGTGCATCCTGACCTCCAATGTATCATCTCCAAACACCAATTTGTTTTTTCCACTCCCCAAGGACTTACTTCTTCTCATGGTGTTCATGATCATTCCATTCCTCTCATCCCTGACAATATTCCTCCCAATGTTCACCCTTATTGTCATCCCTTTTCCCAAAAGAATAAAATTGAGAAAATTGTTCAAGAATTACTAGCCGCAGGTGTTATCCGCACTAGTACCAACCCCTTTTCTTCCCCTGTGGTCATGGTACTAAAAAAATAAGGTACTTGGTACTAAATTTAGGGGTATGTTGCAAGATTATCCGTGCCTAAAAACTGTCAAGAAATTGCGTGGTGTTCTGGGTTTAATAAGATATTATCACAAGTTTATTAAGAATTATGGAAAAAATGGAGTTCCTCTTACTGCTCTTCTCAAAAATAATTCTTTCACTTGGAATCCAACAACTGATCAATCATTTCAAGCATTCAAAGAAGCCATGTGCACAACTGCTATCTTGGCCCTTCTTGACTTCACAAAGACTTTTGTCCTCGAATGTAATGCCTCCGAGAAAGGCATTGGCAGAGTACTCATGCAAGAGGGTAGAACCTTGGCCTTCACTAGCAAACAACTCTCAGAGTGACATATTGGCCAATCAATCTATGAAAAGGAAATGTTGGCTATTTTTCATGCTGTGGATATCTGGTGTTCGTATCTCTTGGGGAAACGCTTTCAAATTAAAATCGACCATCAGAGCCTCAAGTATTTCCTAGAACAGAGGACTTCATCCTAGGAACAACAAAAATAGGTGACCAAGCTATTTGGATATGATTATGAGATTGTTTATAAGAAGGGAAAATAAAATGTGGTGGTTGATGCTCTATCGAAAAAGTACGAAGAAGAATGATCCATTTTTTCCCTCTCCTTCATTGTACCATATTGGATCCAAGTTGTTCGTCAGGAATGGCTCCAAGACCCCCAAAATTCTTGACTGATCCAACAATCGCAACTTAAATCCACAGTGCTTTTTGAGCTTCATGCTTTACCCACAACAAGGCATTATGGGTTTACCAAAACCTATGAACGAGTTAAACGTTCTTTTTTATGGGATGGTATGAAACAAGACGTCTGCACCTTTGTGGATGAATGTGATGTCTGCCAATGAAACAAGGGGGAATTTGTCAAAGCTTCGAGCACAATACAACCACTTTCGATTCCACCAACTATTTGGAGGGACATTTATATGGATTCCATTGTGGACTTACCTAAATTTGGCAATAAGTTAGTTATCATGGTGGTAGTTGATTTCCTTTCCAAATATGCTCATTTTTGTGCTCTTCAACACCCATTCACAACATCCAGAGTGGCTCATATTTTCATGGATAATATTTTCAAGATTCATGGCATGCCTCATTCTATTATATTTGACAGAGATCCCACTTTCACCAACAATTTTTGGCAAGAACTATTCAGTCTCCAAGGCACACAATTACATCTCAATATTGCTTATCACCCACAGAGTTATGGCTAAACTAAAGTTGTCAACAAGTGTTTGGAAACATATTTGAGGTGTTTTTCATCCAACCGACAACATCAGTGGGATTAGTGGTTACCCCTATCTGAATGGTGGTATAACACATCTTACCATACTGCTACCTGTATGACTCATTTTGAAGCAATATATAGACAAAATCTCTTGTCATTCTTTTCTACAAACCAGGGGTATCGAAGGTTCAGGAGGTTGAAAAAACTATTACAATCTGTGTCGCCATTCTTCGTGCTCTCAAAGATAATTTGGTCATGGCTCAGAATCGTATGAAACAACAAGAAGATCAAGGACGTTCAAAATGCCAATTTGTTATAGGAGGCAAGGTGTTTCTTTGTCTACATCCTTACAAGAAGAATTCACTCAAATATGAACACTATCAGAATATTTCTCCCAAATTTTATGGTTTTTATACCATTCTCAAGCATGTGGTACCAGTGGCCTATCAGTTAGCTATGCCCAATCATTCTAAGATCCATCCTGTTTTTCATGTCTCATGATTAAATAAGGTGATTGGAACTAAGTGTCAAACTCAAACAAATATTTCAAAGTTGGATGTTGAAGGTTCCATATGGTTGTAGCCACATGCATTCTTGGACCAACGTTAATGCTGTCTCCATCAGTGCACCATCAAGGAGGTGTTAGTGAAGTGGAAAGATACAACTCCAAAAGATGCCACCTGGGAGACGACTACTATTCTCTAGGAATTTCCTCATCTCAAGCCTTGAGGAAAAGGGTATTCTTCAAGAGGGAGGGAATGTTAGGGGCCTAAACCCCTAAATTCTCATGTAGGTATAATAATATATTTCCATGTGATATAGGTCGATACTAGTTAATAAGGCCTATTTAATAAATATGAACAAGTCAATGTAAGAAGACCTAATAGAAGATTTCGCTTCTAGACAGATCTTCCTCTAGAATGTTATTTAGAAGATAGAATTAGTATAAATAAGAGTAGAAGGTATGCGAGGGATTTTTCTTGAGAATTATTGTAATAGATATCTACTCTACTGGAGGTTTCCCCCTTGAAGAGGAAAGTGAACATTGTTTCCTATCAATTAAGGTATTATTTTGGTGTTGTTGTTCCATATATTATGTTTTCCGATGCTATATTTTTGTTCTCTATTGTTATTTCATTGGTATTCACTGCAATATTTCTATTTTCTATTATTATAATAGGTCTGGTGCCTAATAAATTATTCATCCTTTCACACTTCACCTGTAGTGCGCTCACCCAGTCGCTCAACCAGTCTTCTAGTGATTCTTGTTGACTTGCTCACTTGACTGCCATATTTTTTTCCATCCCATCGCATTCCACTTTGTCGCTTGTCATATGTGCTTTGTCTCATCACACTCCATTGCACCATTTGCTTCACTGGATCAATGTGTCCTGCAAATTTTCTTCTGTGCAATTGACTCTTTTCTGTGCCATTGACCCTTTCATCATTTGATCATTTTATGCACTTATGTTTTCATCCTTTCACGACTTCCTTTGTCTATGCACCATACTTTGTGACATACTTTTATGCGCCATTGATCCTATTCTACTCCATTGATCCTTTCATCCTCCAATCCTTTCGTGCACTTATTCTTTCTATTATTGTGCTATAACTGACCAATTTGACATCAATGACAATATATGTGCAAAAAACTCCCCCTTTGTCATTGAGGGAAAGAAAAAGAGCCTTCATCTCTGTTCTGAAAGGTGATTGCCAAAGAAATGGCATTTATGCTGAGCTACTCCCTTTCAATGTGTGTAACTGCAAGCTACTTCCCCTTTCAATGTGCACAACTACAATATTCTACCCCTTCCAATGTGCATAACTTCCAAATCAATATGATAAATTGCTCCCCCAAATCAATATGATAAACTACTACCCCAAATCAATATTCTAAACATCTACCCATTTCAATGTGCATCAACTTCAGGCTCCCCCTTTCAATGTGCATCAACATCAGGGTTTTGTTATTCCCCCCCGTTGAAAACAATGACAAAGAGATTATTTGGATATTCTTTCCTCCATGCCTCATTTCATTCACATAACCATCCTTAAACATAATAACATCGAGAGCCATTGAAAGCTTCAACTGTACACATCTCCATAAGAGAAAACTTCTCCCTGATACAATAGCAAGTGGGGAATTTTTTGAAGTACTGTACTATGCTCTTTACTGAAGAAGGGAAGACAAGATCACCCCTAACTTCTTTCTGAGATACTCAAAGGGTTTTCTTGGTAAGGGCTTGGTAAAAATATCTTTAATTTTGTCGTTAGAAGAAACATACTCTAATTTGACCACCTGATCTTGAACCTGTTCTTTGAGAAAATGATATTTGATTGGTATATGCTTAGTCTTAGAGTGTTGAATAAGGTTTTTAGAGAGGTTAATAGCACTGGTATATGATGAATTCAAGAAACCTGGTATTTTTCCAGTAACCTTAGGCACTGGTAATTGAATTCATCATATTAAAGCCTTAGACATTTGGTTTTTAATTCCATTTCATTTTCTACCTGCGCTATGAATATTTTAAATTTTTAGAAAGCCTCAAATTTATGATTTAACAATCCAACCCAAGTCATCCCAGTATAGTCATCAATCAACAACATGAAATGTATTTCACCTCGAGGTGATTGTGTACTAGTAGGGCCATAGATATATATATATATGGATCATCTCGAGAGGTCGAGTGGTGGAGTGTTCTCTTGTCTTGAATTGAACTCTTGATAGCTTTCCAAAATGACATGACTAGCAGAAAATATTCTCAGTTTTGGAAATTTTTGGCATATCTCTCACAATGTATTTTCTTCCTAGCTTAACAAGATGATTAAAAATAAGATGACCTAGTATTTTGTGCCAAAGCTATCTCTCATCTATTTTACCAATGCAACATTTTCCATTTCCTTCTAGAACATACACGTTCCATGAAGTTTTGACTGCCTTTACAATAGTCTTCCCTATATTCACATCCATTACTTTACAACCTTTTGAATGAAAGAGAACATTGTGTCCTTGGTCATAAATTTGACTTACACTCAAAAATTTATGTTTTAGACCATCTACATACAACACATCCTGTGCTTTGGTCTTTTCCTTCTTATCTTCATCTAGTACGCCAATTCATTTTCCTCTAATTCTAGTTGGAGCATTGTTTCCAAAAGTAACATTACCACATTTTTATTCAGTTAGGAACTCAAAATTAATGTTGTCTCATGTCATGTTCTTGGAGTAGCCACTATCAATATACCATTGATTTTCTTGATTTTTGGCATATAGAGACAACCCACAATTTTCTTTGTTTTTTTTTTCTTCCTCCAAACCTTGGTAAGACCTTCTTGTATGTATTGCTTATAAATAAGAAACATCTTTATTTTTCATTAACTTTCCTTGTGTCCAAAATTATTGCATATGTGGCATTCAATATCATTTAGGAGAGGGGAGAAGGCATTATTGAAGGAATTTTGAAACATAGTCATTCGAGGTTTATTGAATCTAATTCCTATATTTCTGTTATGTCTAAAAGTCCTGCAACTCACAACCTTATGTCCAAAGTTTCCACAAGAGAAATAATATACATAGAAAAAAATTGGATGCCTTTGAAAAAATGTACTTGTAGGATTTGGTCTTTGTCTGCCAACTTGATAAGATTCATGCACCTGTTTCTTTCTTGCTTCATATTTGTTTGCATAGTTGGCATGATCCATTTTTTTACTGCTTCTCCTTTTCATGTTTTGATTTGTTGGGATAACTATTGTTTCCCTTGAGAGAACTTGCATAAACATTAGGATTCTCACTAGTTGACATGTTGGTGCTTGATTCACCTTTGACAATTTTCAGACTTTACTTATATCCTAGATCTGTCTAGTCATCTGGTGATCTCTGATTGCTAAGAATATTATCTAGAGTTTCATATCCTTTTATGAATTTCATTTGATTCTTGGATTTCTCTAGATAATTTCTTAAGGAAACAATTTCTACTTCTAGTTTGTCATAGATGTTCTCTTTTTATTTTATCTGATTCATCAATATTTCTTCCCTCCTCTTATCCTCTTCTAGCTAAATTTTTAAGAGGACTATTTATTCACTAATATCATTGTCTTTTTATTTGTAGATATTTAACTGCTCTTTTCTTAGTTTGCTCTTTTTCTTAAGCTGGGAGATTTCCTCCAAAGCACTAATGAGTTCTCCTTCCATGTCTACTACAACTTCACACTCTCTTGTATCTTTTTTTTTTTTTTTCTTTCAGAATTGTGTTGCTCCAAAGCCATGAGAAGTTTTTCATCTTGAATTGTATCTGGCTCATATTCTTCTTGTTCATTTTCTGAATAACTACTGCTATCATATTTTGAATAAAAATTGTTCTTTTTAAAAGACTTTGTTTTTAAACTCCCTAGTTTTATCCTTGCCTTTTCTTTCTTTTTCATTGGTGTTGTTTTCTTTGAAGGAGAATTTAGATGCAAAATGACCAACTTTACCATAGTGAAAGCATTTGAATGGTAATATGCCTTTATAATTTATGGATCCCCTCTTTAGTTTCCTTAAAAAGTTATATTCTTCTTCATCTAAGCAGTGTTTTGATGAATTATGATCTTGAGATGATGAAGATTTGACTGATGCCTTGAAGATGACGTCCTTTAGATCTAGGTGTTCTTTCTTGGTCCTCATCTCATAAGAAGTTAGAATTCTATGGAGCCTATCCATATTCACTTTATCTAGTTAATGCATTTATTCTATAGAATAAACCTTTGCATCAAGTCTTGAGGGAAGATATCTAAGTACCTTTTGAACCACTATAGCTTCTTCAATATTCTCACCTAGCCCTTTCATAGTGTTTACAATCTCATCTACTTTGAGAAAGAAACCTGTAATATTTTTATCTTCACTCATTCTTAGGCTTTCAAATCGCATTCTGTGAGCTTGAATTTTGGCCAACTTCACTTTCTCATATCCTTCATAGCTATTTACCAGTTTATCCCATATTTCCTTTGTAGATTCCAACTACATTACTTTAAAAAATTATGTTTCTGCAAGTCCTCCTTGAATAAAATTCATCGATCTTGCATTTTTGTAGTAATTTCTCTTACCTGCTTCATCAATAGGAAGCATTGTTGGGATTTTATAACCATCTACCATAATCTTCCATAATTCCATACCAAGAGACATTGAGTAGGTCTTCATTTTGATTTTCCAAAATGAAAAATTTGTTCCATTGAATAGAGGAGGTCTGGTTGAATAAGAAGAGGAATATTGACTTGCCATACCTTTTGTGCAATCTTCTTTCTAGTTGTTAGGTTTTTATTGAAGGAACATACTTTGATACCAATTTTTATGACTTATGGAAATATTGAGAGGGGGGGGGGGGGGNGGGGATGAATCAATATTGTATCAGATTTCTCAATTTTCTTTCCTTTCAATAATTTAAAATTATTTAGAAATGCTTACTTAATCAATAATACATCTAGAAATCAAAACAAAACAAAAAAAACACATTACACAAGGATTTTTCGTGGAAACCCAATGCAAGAGAAAACCACAATTTTTTTTCTTTATGTTCTTCTGCAAGCACCAATTTACAATTTATAATTATTTAGCTTGACAGACACCCACCTGTCGCATATAATGAGAACACCAATCCTCTTGGGCACCAAACTGTCGTAGATAATGAGGACACCAATCCTCTCATGCACCAATCTATCAAAGATAATGAGGACACCATTCCTCCAAGGAACCAATCTATTAAAATCGATGAAGAAACCAATCCTCAACGAGCTTCAACTCACCCTAGCACCACCCTGCCACCCTGTATTCAATTTAAAAAAAAAATCTTACAAAACTATCTGATATATCTTGAGTTCAATTTATTTGAATAGTTATAGAACATTTTTCTTATCTTCTCATCCACCTCAGACTCGAACAAAGCACATCCCTATTTATAATTTGTTTTCTTGAGTTCACCATCCTGTATGTAGACGTGTAACAATTATATTGTGGACATATATTGACCAAATCAAATTCTTGTTAGTTACATTTCTGTCTAAATAAAGTATGTGGATGCATGATAGTTATAGTTTGGACATATCTGGACCAAATCAAGGTCTTATTAGTTACACTTATGTCTAAATAAAGTATGTGTATGCATGACATTTATATTGTGGACAAATCTTGACCAGATCAAGGTCCAGTTACAGCTAGAAATTATTTGACTAAAAAAAACAGACCAAATATTCCTATGGATGAGCTCCAACTCACCTCCAACAACAGAACCTAGTCTTATCAGAACATCTCCTCAAGAATGACGCAACAAATCACATTATGTTCTATAGAGCACCTACTGGCTCAAGGCACCCTGCAAGTTTTCTTCTGTGCAATTGACCCTTTTGTGCGTCATTGATCCTTTTGTCCTTCGATCATTCTATGCACTTTTATTTTCATCCTTTAACAAATTCCTATGCCAATACCAGAGAGGTCGTGGTACGCAGTAAGCGTGGATTTTGTGTTGGGACTGCTGAGGAAACAGATAAGTTGTGATTCCATATTTGTGGTAGTCGATAGATTTTTCAAAATGGCACATTTCATTCCATGTCAGAAAACCAGTGATGCAACACACATTGCAATTTTTTTTTCAAAGAAGTTGTTCGACTTCATGGTTTGCCCAAGAGTATTGTTTTAGACAGAGATACCAAATTTGTTGGTCATTTCTGGAGGAAACAATGGAAGAAGTTGGGGACAAATTTATCTTTTAGCTCAGCGTATCACCCTTAGACGGATGGACAGACTGAGGTAGTAAATCGAAGTTTGGGGACTTATTGAGGATCTTAGTAACTGAACATCACATTCAGTGGGATCAAATTCCACCACAAGCGGAATTTGCGTATAATGACTCACCTAACAGGATCATAGGGAAGATCCCATTACAAATAATGTATGGAATGCAACCAAGAGGAGTATCTGAGTTGATATACTTAGAAAAAAATGATTTCAAAAGTGTTGGAGTGAAAGATTTTGCAGCAGAGATGTAGGAGCTCCATAGCAAGATTAAAGAGCGGTTGTAGAGTTCCAACCAGGAATACAAGCGCAGAGAAGATCAACATATCAGAGAGCTTCAATTTGAAGTGGGAGATTTAGTTTTGGCACATATTAGAAAAGAAATGTTCCCAAGGGGAACATATAATAAGATGAAGATGAAAAAAATAGGGCCATGTAAAATTTTGAGAAAATTTGAGGCAAATGCTTATGAGATAGAATTGCCAGATGATGTGGTCATATCACCCATATTCAATGTAGCAGATCTGTATCCTTACAGACCAGATGGAACATAGAATCAGAAGGAAATCTAGTGGGTCAAACAGATGCCTGTAGTTGAAAAGCCACAGATGGAAAAGATCATTGATCAGAGATTTAACAAGTAAACCTGGAGGAAAACATATCTTGAATATTTGGTAAAGTGGAAAGGACACCCGATTGAAGATGCCAGTTGGGAAAGTGAAGCAGATATCTAGAAACATGGACAGACGATGTAGGAGCTCATGGATGGGAGTCCATGAATGTTTCAGCCAGAGGAGTATGATGCAGAAGCATCATCAACAAGCGCAAGTGGAGGACAGCTGGATATACACCAATGCGCATTTTGAAGGCATTTTGAATTTCAAAGGATGGCACATTAATGTAATATCTGAAAAGATATAATTTCTTTTAATGTTTTGGGGATTGTAATATAGATCTTGAGCGCTCGCTCTCATCTGTCGGTTGTGGACATTTATTGTCATAAATGTAAATTAGGTAGTAACCTTTAATTCAATAAGATAGCTTAGAGTAGTAGGAGGGAAAAACTCAACAAGACTCACTCGTATATGTATTGTAGTATCATTCTCATTGCAAGAGATCAAGAGAGCAAGAGAGCATAAGAGAGTAGAGAAGAACAAATATTGTAGAAGTTGTTTGAGCAGATAGTTGTTTCTATAGAAACCATGTACAGAAGCACTTGAATTAATATAAGACTGCTTTGATCCAATTTCATGATGTATTATGGTTTCCGTATGTATCTATTGAATGGTATGTTTATAGCTTGCTTATATACTTTGTTATGCATTTGTTTCAATGTTGTGTATGTGTGTGATTTCATGTTGAATGTATGAAGTTGGTGAGGAAAGTATAAGTTTCAATTGTTTCTCTTCCTGAGAATTCCTACAAGGAGTGCAGTGAAAGTCTGCAAGGAGTATGTCGATGAGTTTTTGAGTTTTACCTCAGAAAAGCTCAGGAGAGTTACCATTAATATTATGCCAATAGGATTGCAAGTATAGAATAGAGCCATGCAAGGTGTGCGCAGGCTGAGGGGAGTTTTAGAATTTTCCAACCCAAGTGAGTGGTTGAATAAATTATGTCACAAGGAGTGCGCAGAGTTGGATTTGTCAGATAACCAGAGGTTGTTGTGGAATCCGCAAGGAGTGTGTGCAGGATTCCTTAGAATCCTTGAGTTTGTAGCGAGGATCAAGCTTAGGAAGGATAGAGACTGGAAGAAGTTCAGAGGAAAGATGAGGTTTGAATTCACCTCATGGAATCAATCTTAGGAGGGTCGATGTCGAGTCATTTGACGAGGAGTCATTGAGAACCTGAATGGACGGTGGAAATTATCGGAGGGAGAAGCGTTGATATTCGTGGACCGTTAGATCCAGTGGAGTTGCATGGAGGTTAAGGTCGGAGTCTTGCAACACTTGCAAGCTCAGGAGAGATAGAAGTTATCAGATATGAAGGGGAGAGAGATGTTGATTTCGTTCTTTGAATATCAACATTTCAGAATTTGAAAGTGTGGAGGAAGTTGTAACTCGGACGTCACGAATAGGGAAATCCCGACGTGATCAGGACCATCGAATCGTGGGGGAATCAGGACCATTGATCTGAGGTGAGGAAGTCATGAGTTCAGATATTGGGAAAGGGAGCAAAACTACATCGCAAGTTCCCAATACACGAAATACCGATGCGCTCGAAGGTGGACCCCAGGGTTTGAATGGAGGTCATATGGTAGAAGAATAAGGGAGGAGATGGGGACCGTTAGCCCTATTTTGGGGTTTCGAGAATCAGAGGAGTCAAGGCAACTCGAAATGGAAGTCCCAAAATCGTGAAACATGAAGCATCTTTGTTTAGGCTTGTGGTCACCACTAGTGGTCATGTGGGTAGAGCTTGCACCTAGTGCTTGCTCGCATAGGCGGGGTTCTCAAAAGGAGACCTATGGATTTTTTTTCGTGGAGGCTCCAACAAGGCGACAGAGAGTTGTTTCAGCTCTGGAGCAGAGGAAGATCCATAGACTGGGAGGTCAACAGACCATGCTGAGGTGGGGCACTGTGTCAGAATCGATATAAGATAATTTTTACTTTAAATGAGCATTCATCAATCATTCATTAACTTTAAAACAATAAATGCATGTAAACTCAAATCATAATACACAAAGTTTAATTTGGAAACCATTGTGGGCAAAAAACACAAAACTTATATTTATAAATGTATGTAGGCACCAACCTACTAGAGACACCAATATATTCATATGAGCACCAACTCAAAAATATATCGTGTAGGAACCAACCTACTAGAGACACCAATCTCTTCAGTTGAGCACCAACTCAACAAAATATTGTGTAGGCACCAATCTCCTTAGCTAAGCACCAACTCAATAAGATCTGTAAAGGTATTGATATAATATATTCATACAAAGAGTACTTATGAATTCACCTACATGCTTCATACTTCATGCATTTCACAACATCATCATACCCTTAAATTTCATGCTCCAACGCCTCATCTTGCTTCATACCCTTGACATAGCTTCAAACCCTAGTCATATTTAGCCTTCATGCCCTAGAAAACGTCATAACATCATTCCCATAATATAATTCCATACTAAAACATCACAAAATAAATAAAAAATGCACTTTGCAACATCATAGACCTTAGTCCTTCATAACACACCCTTAAAACTCTAAGAAAACTCCTCTTGTGCACCTTTAGACCCCAAGAATACTCCCCAACTCCTTTTGCACATCCCATATCTCTTCTACACACATGTACTTTATCTTGTTTCTTGGATTCTCTTCAAATGCGCACATCTATCATGTATTTCTAGTGTTTTTTCATTCACTTATGGGGTCAACTTGTAAAACTAGTTGGACCAACATGTACTTTCTGGTTGGGTTGACCTGACATAATATTTCATATCTCCTCATTCCTATCAAGGTAGAGAGAGTGCCATATATTGTTGGAGAGGTATCAAAATAATATTTTCAACCATATATCCTATGCTCCCATTTGAGTGAGGTCTTTAGAGTAAAACTGCATTCAAATATAGGATATCCAAATTAAGCATAAAAATCCAAAAATAGTATTTCCAACAATCTCCATCTCGCAATATTTATCTTTGAAATATGTAGTCTACCCTTGTTTTTAACATCAATGGAAATAATATTTACAACACCATGGATGCAAGATAAATCAAAGTGTTTAGCATGATAAACAAATTACTTGTTAGGTTGGTTTCTTATCTAGATATCTCAATCATGATGGATATTGTTGTAATAGATCTTCTAGATTCATGGGGGATGATGCTATCTAGGAAGTGGGATGCTAAATAAGGGGGTTCTTTGTAAATGGACCTTTATTATGTAACCATTCCTACTCCTGAAGGAAAACTTGTCACTTTGCATAGGCTATGATTATGAAGATATCACATAGAAGATCCTAATGAACCCATGAATGGGTTTGTCTATTCATTAGATGTTGACATGGGGAACTATAATATTCTTTCATGTTCATTAGCCCCAAAAATTAGTGAAGAAGTGAAAGGGGAAAATGATGAAGTTTGGAAAATGCACATTGATAGGGCCCACTCTCAACATGGAATTGGTGGAGGCATTGTTTTCACTTCCCTGCTAGGTGATACAATAAAATTTGCTTACAAGTTAGAATTTGAGGCCACTAACAATGTTGTTGAGTATGAGGCCTTGTTTCTAGGACTTAATTTGGCTACTGATATGGGGATAAAGGCTTTATGAGTGATAGGATATTCTGACTCGGTGGTGTCCCAAGTGAAAGGGAAGTTCAAAACTAGGGATGATAGATTGAAATAATACTAGGTTGTTGTGTGGGACTTCATAAATTCATTTGAGGCCTTCTCTATTGAGGTTGTCCCGATAGAGAAAAACACCCAAGATAATTCCTTCGTTGTAGCTACATCCACTTCTCAAACTTGTGAAGTCTTTACATCAGGGGAAGTCAAAATGGACATTATATAAAAACCTTCAAGCCCTGACAGTATTGACCATTGGCAAGTTTTCTGAGAAGATTCACAAGTATTGAGATTCATAAACAACTTGGGAGAATTCAAAAGTATTCAGATTCATAAACAAATTGGGATAATTTACCGATAGCAAATCCGATTGGGGAAGTTTAGATGAGATAAGTGGTCAAGTTGAGGAAGTTGAATTGGGAGATGCCAACAAAATCCAAAAGGGTTTGGTACCTTTGGAAAGAATTTTCTATCGTCGTGATAGGTACAAACCAAAGAAAGAAGTGATTACTCCTAATAACTACTTAGAAATTAGCAATGGAACAAAATAAATTCCTAAAATGATTAATGTTGGAAGAGGTACTTATACAAAGGAGAGGAAGCAAATAGAAGAGTTCATCCAAGAGTATAAGGATGTGTTTTCCTGGACATATGATGAATTGAATGTTTAAAAAGGTGATATCATTCATCACACTATTCCTTTAAAGGAGAATGCTAAACCTTTTAGACAAAGGTTAAGCAAAATCAACACAAAACTCCTTCCCATTATCAAAAGGGAGCTTGAAAGGAAGCATGAAGCCAAGATTATTGCTCCTACCATACATTCATCATGGATTGCTAACTTGGTGATAGTTAGAAACAAAAATGGTGAGATTAGGCTATGATTGGATTTCAAAAATATTAACCAATCAATATACCTTAAGGAAAATTACCCCTTTCCAAACATGGAGAATTTATTGCAAAGGGTTACGGGGGAAAACATGTTGTCCATGCTTGATGGTTTCACTAGATATAACCAAGAGTTATGTAATGTCCCTTTCCAAGTGAGGACTCCAAAGAGGAGGGATTAGTAGTCTAAACATCCAATTTAGACTATAGTCAGGAAGAAATAGCGAAAAATGTTCATTTGATGTCATTTCACTAGAGAAATGTTATAATTTGAAAGTGGCATTAATTGACTAACTGGAAAAAGGTAATTAAGCGCTTAAGTGAATATTAAATCAGAAAAATTAGGAAAAGTGATTAAGTGAATATTCAATGAAGAATTAGGGTTTCAATGGATATAAGGAGAGGAAAAGAGACCGAATGGGTCATTAATGATGATTTGAGAATTGAAACCAGAGCTCTGAGGAGAAAACCAGATTCAGGCGAATTTGAGGATACTTGTGGATTCCAGGAGGAAGTCACCAAGGGATTAGATTCGATGTTGAGAGACACACCCTATCTAGTTGGGGAGACCATATATGTTTTCCATTGCTTTCATTACATATCTATATTCATATTGAGCATGGAGATCAGAGATCCAGCTCCAACAATTATATTCTAGCGTGAGTTCTAGAGGAGACATCAAAGGTATAGTGGGTCGCTCTTCCTAAGGAGACCTAGTGAACCTAAACCCACATAACCCATTTGAGATCATGGGAAGGCACTTCATTTGATCCATCCAACACATTTTTATGATCCTTCTATCCATCAAGGCATCACATTCAGTCAGTGGATTTGCAACGTGTTTGACAGACATAGGAGAGATCACAGATTCTTAGATCTACTCATCCAGAGGGCTAGCGAGCCATATTCCTTCTGACCCATTGGAGAGGAAGGCAGGGTGCTCCATTCGAGATAGGTTCCATCAGATTATGACGATGGAATCTACTTCGGTAACTCTTTCAGTGTTAGCTAGCATGAGGGTATTCCAAGAAGTTGGACAGATTACTTCTGATAGTAATAGAGAGATCTAAGAGCCTAGAAACAACAGATCCATCCAGGGTGAGTTTTCTAGGGAAGAAGGCAAAACAATTGGGACACATCTCATCATATTTGGATAATTATTCCTCGTTCATGCATCAAATTCATCTTCCAACAACAGATCCAGCGCTACATGCAATAGTAAACCCACACATGTCACAGATCAAGCTTGCATGCCAATGATCTAGCTAGAAACACATGTTAGTTCTAGGTATTGTTCCATGCTTTTACTAGTATTCCAGTATAGATCTATTCATTTGTAGGTCTAATTGAAGATTTCTTTGGTAATTTTTACATGCATGAAAACTGTGTGTGAATTTTTGTACATGCATGTCATTATTGTAATTGCATGGTAATTATTCCACATGAAACCACATGTAAAATCACCATGCATGTTAAATTCAAGTTATCAAACACAATAAAAAACCTAAATAACCCATTCAACCACCAAAAGAGTATCGGATCTGTGACAGACATGGTCATTAGAGAGTTAATATCCAGATCTATGGATTTGGGATATTACAAGTGGTATCAGAGATTTAGTCCTTCTAGACTATGACTAAAGTTTCCATGAGTTTAGCAGAGAAATCAGGGGGCCATGAGAATATAGGTGACAAATTCGTCACTTACAATAGGCATAGAGAGAGGAGAGGACCAAGATCATATTATTCCCCCTTTCCTCATAGTTCATAGGAAGAGGGAGAGGAATGACATGAAGCAAAAATAAGGGTAGAGCATGAGGAAAATCTTGAGGAAGAGAGGAGGATGGGAGACAGATATGAAAGGCCAGAAGGTAGTGGTAAAGAACCCATGGGAGACATATATGAAAGGCCAGAAGGTAGTGGTAAAGAACCCATGGAACCAGAAGTGGAATTCATTTGGTTCTTAATAATTTGTTGATCAATCAGTAGGTCATGACTCAATCTTTGTAACATATGACAAATAGATTGGCTACAGGGAACATTCCAGGAGAAAATGTCCTCCATGCAGCACAGGGGAACTCAAGGGCATGTAGTATATCCCATTCACCTACTCACACCTACACATCATCGAGTAGGATTTCCAAGACACTATTCCCTAGATTTTAGAGGGAACTTCCAATACAAACACAACAACCAGTAGCACAAAGACCGACCACACAGGCAAAGGATATTGCTGATTATAGGAGAGAGTATGCAACCCTAGGGCTAGATTTCCATAATGACATGAATTTAGTAGAGTATTGTGGACTTAGACTCAAGAACCATCCTAGAGATAATCAAAGGGGAGGACAAAAAAAAAATAGTGACATAACATGGAGTTCATTTGGAAAGTAGGGAAACTCACTATACCCTCTTTCGATGGGTCATCCAGATGTACTGCCAGAGCTTAGGTACAAAAAATTGACGCATACTACAAGCTCAACTAGATGACAGAAACTGAAGCCATCAGTTTTGCTACTTTTCATTTGTAGGGAGAGCCCCATGAGTGGTGGCAGCATGGACTAATGACATTGGGTCATAGTCACATCACCTCATACATGGAGTTCACATAGAGATTTATGGACATGTTTGACAAGAGAGATCCAGAGATCCACTTCAGATAATTATTCCAATTGAGACAAAATGGTAGACTTGATGCATTTTCACAGAGTCTTAGAGAATAGTCGTGATAGTGAAAACATTTTAGAGCCTAGATTGATCATTTTTTTCATAGAGGGTGTCACATAACCCTTGAGAGAATGTGTGAAGGCATGCATACCTCACACACTACATGATGCCATCCTATGCACTAGAGATCTAGATGACTCAGTGCTGAAAACCAAAACTTTTTCCAAACCCTTTGTTCCACAGAAGGATTGGGATAGGAAACCATTCTAGAGAGAGTGGAAGGGTAAGGAGAATTTGGATAATGATACGAGGCATGAGATTATGAGGAAAAATCTATGCTTCAACTACAATTATCCATGGTTCCCCGGCCATAGGTGCATGGGAAAGGGACAAATCCACTACATTGAGGTTGCAGTAGACAGTGATGAGGAGGAACATGGTATTAAGGCACAGTATAGTGAGTCCACTAGCTCAGAGGAGGAGCCATTGCATGATGATGAGAAACCTCCAAGGAGACCATTGACACTGGTAGGGGCACATCCACTGGTAGAGCCACAACCTCATGAGAAGGATTAGAGACGAGAACCAGTGAAGGGAGGAGTCACAAAGACCCTTTCTGGAGTCCCTAGGTATGACACACTTAGGATCAGAGGGACTATTTAGGGACAATGCGCCATTTCCTTGATAGATGGTGGGGAAATCCACAATTTCATTGACACTACACTGGTAGTTAGGAGAGCACTACAAATCGAGGAGTTTGAGGGTTTTTGTGTTGTATTAATTGATGGTCACATAGTAGAGTGTTTGTATTGAGTTCCTTACTTAGAGGTACATCTAGGAAAATACATAGTGAAGGATACATTCTATGTGATTGACCTTTTTTACATAGATGTGGTATTGGGAGTCCAATGGTTGATCACCTTGGGCAAGATTTCTACCAATTACCAAACACTTGAGATGGGATTCAGAGACACTTAGGGGAAGAAGATTGTATTGATGGGTAACTTGATAGGGGCACCCAAGAAATTTTCAACAAAGAGGATGGAGAGGATATTTAGACATGGGGGAGTAGCATATGCAGCAGAGTGTGTGATCACCATGCAGATGGATTCGGACATTTGCCAACAATATCGAGAAAATATCAGGGCTTTGTTGAGTCAGCATGAGTAGGTTTTTGGTTCGATGCCTCTAGGGATACCCCCAGATAGAGGATTTGAGAACACCATCAAGATGGAGGAGGGTGAAAAACCCATGATTACAACACCCTATGATCATTCTAGGAGGTTCAAGGATGAGATAGAAAGAGAAATTAAGGAATTACTAGTGATGGGACACATAAGGACCAATAGTATTCCATTTGCTTCTCCAATAGTCTTGGTCATGGGGTAGTCTTCTTCTCGAATATTGATTTACGCTCTAGCTACCATTAGATCAAAATTAGAGAGCATGATATAGAAGAGACGTCATTCAAATTCCATTATGGACATTTTTAGTTCCTTTTTATGCCATTTGGGCTAACCAATGCACCAACCACGTTCCAGTCTTGCATGAACCATATATTCTGAGATCACTTGAGGAAATTGGTATTGGTGTTCTTCGATGACATATTGATATACAACAAGACATTGGAGGAGAATTTGAAACATTTAGATGAGGTACTCAACATTATGGAGACACGGTCACTACATGCCAAGGAGTCAAAGTGTGAGTTTGGCATGACACAATTACTTTACCTGGGTCACATTATCAACACACAGGGGGTGCAGGTGCATCATGAGAATATCATGTCCATCTTGGATTGGCCAACACCCTGGAATGTGACAGAGTTGAGGAGTTTCTTCGAGTTGTGCAACTACTACATGAGTTTTGTGAAGGTTTTTTCACAGTTGGGGGAACCACTCATTGACCTCACTAAGAAGGGAGCCTTCATATGGACTAACAAGTCGCAGAAGGCATTTGAGCAGATGAAGGTAGTCATGGGCACATTCCTACTACTAGAATTGCTTGATTTCATGCTACCATTTGTTTTAGAGTGTGATGCATCAGGAGAGAGGATCAGAGCAGTGTTGATGAAGGGGGCACACCCCATTGTATTTGAGAGTAGGAAGCTCATCTAGCCAAAGAGGCTGTATCTGATTTACGACAAGGAGATGCTAGAAATAATGCATTCTTTTTGTTAGGATCCAAATACCAAGATAACATAGAAAAACCTCAGAATAAGTACTCAACGCCTTGAAAAAAAGAGAATTTCATATAATAAGCCTCTTCGATGGGGAAACCTCCTTATACACCACATATATTTCCAAATACAAGATGATTCCAAGTGAAAATGTCTCCTTGGTATATATAAGAGACTAGGAGGTACAATTACAATTAATGGACCCAAGCTGACATAAATAAAATAACATTACTAATGTAATATGCCCTAATTAAGGGGTAATGTGCCACTATTTAGGGCTTAACATGCCCCTTCCCTTCATAAATGTGTTGTCCACAACACTTGAATAATTTTGGATGCTTTTGTATAAAAGACTCATCTTCCCAAGTGGAATCTTCAGTAGGTAGTTTCATCCACTTAATGAGATACTCTGAAATGGATCTATTCCTCAACTGCTGAATTCTTTTGTCAATGATAGCTTCAGGCTCCAATATGATTTTTCCTTCCTCGTCAAGTTTTGGAAATATATTTTGAACTTGGATCTTGTCACCTATAACCTTTTTTAATCATGAAACATGGAAAATTGGGTGTACTCGTGAAGATGCAAGCAACTCCATTTTGTATGCCATAGTACCAATCTTTTGCAACACCTTATAAGGGCCATAGTACTTTGGTGATAATTTATTATCCTTCTTGTCTTTCTTTAGGGACATCTATTTGTATGGTTGTAGTCTTAAAAACATCCAATCCCCTACTTCAAAACTTGTTTCATTACGATGTTGATATGCTTGTTGTTTCATGTGATTTTGTGTCGTGGTTAGGTTGTCCTTTAAGATTTGGAGAACTTGTTTTTTATTCTTAATGCGATCTTCCACTGCTTGAACCTTAGATTTTTCTTTTAGATAAGAAGGGTGGTATCCATAGAGTGCCATAAATGGTGTCATTTTTGTTGTAGTATGAAAGGAAGTGTTATAACACCATTCTTCCAAGGGTAACCATTTGAACCATTGTGTTTGTTTATCAGAGACAAAGCAACAAAGGTATCGTTCCAGACATTTGTTCACTATCTCGGTTTGTCCATCAGATTGAGGATGATAGGATGAGCTATGAGCCAATTGGGTACCCAAACAAGAAAATAATTCTGTCCAAAAATGTCCAGTGAAGATGGGATCTCTGTCACTTACAATAATCTTTGGGCTTCCATGTAACTTTTGAACTATCTCCATGAATGAAGTGGCAATTGTACTAGCTTTGAAGGGATGAGAGAGTGCACAAAAGTGTGCATACTTGGTCAGTCTATCAACAATCACCATGATGACACTCTTTCCTTCAGACTTTGGTAACCATGTGATGAAATCCATGCGAACCTCCTCCCAATGTTGACTTGGGATGGCTAATGGTTATAAAATACCTGGGGTCTTAATTGTTTCCACCTTATTTTTTTGGAAAAGCAAACATTCTACCACAAACCTTTGAACATCATTTTTAAGGCCATCCCAAAAAAATTCCTTCTTAACCCTATGGTAGGTTTTCAAAAATCCTGAGTGCCCTCCTACTAGAGAGGCATGCAATTCCAATAGTACCTTTTGTTTGAGTTGGGAGTTCTTACATAAATATAAGTGATATTTGTACCGTAGTGAATCATTTTTTCATGTAAATGTATTTGATGCATTGGAATCCTGCTACAACCTTTGATTGAGAGTCCACAAATTTTCGTCATTCTTCCATTCATCCCTCACTTCTATTATCCAATCGGGTTGGATGATTGAGATAGAACAGAGAAAGGCCTCAACATCTTCATCCTTTCTTGAGAGTGCATCTACCACAACATTTTTCTTCCCTTTTTTCTAGATGATTTCAAAATCATAACCCAATATCTTGATCACCCATTTTTTTTGTTCTTCTGGAGATAATCTTTGTTCCAAGAATTATTTAAGACTCATGCTCTGTTTTGACCTTGAAGTGCCTACCTATTAGGTAAGGGCACCATTTCTTAAATGCATGTAGTATTTCCATCATTTCCTTCTCATAAATGAGTTTGTGTAAGTCCTTTCCCTTGAGTGGCCAACTTTCAAAAGCAAGGGGCCTTCCTTCTTGCATTAGAACAACACCAATGCCATTTCCGGAGGCATCACATTCTACAATAAAGGTTTTTGTGAAGTCTGGTGTGGTCAAGACAACAGATTTGCACATCACCTCTTTAAGTTGTTCAAAATCTTGAGTTGTCATTGGAATCCATGAAAATTCATCCTTCTTAGTTAATGTCGTTAAAGGTGCTGCTATTCTTCCATAGTTCTGAACAAAATTGCAGTAGTAACCTATCAAACCCAAAAATCCTCTAAGATTCTTCAATGTTTTGGGAATCAGTCAGTCCATCATGGCCTTAATCTTGTTAGGGTCTACCTTGAAACCTTCATGAGATACAATATGACCAAAATATTCTACCTCCTTCACCCCAAAGAAACATTTGGATGGTTTGGCATATAGTTGTTGCTCCTTTAGTAGTTGTAGCACCTTGTCAACATGTCGCACATGATCCTCCCAAGGATTTCTATAGATTAGTATATCATCAAAAAATACTCACACAAATTTTTGAAGGAAGGGCTTGAAAATGAAAATCCATCAACCTGTGGAATGTGGAAGGTGCATTTGTAAGGCCGAAAGGCATGACCAAAAATTCATAATGGCCTTCATGAGTTTGGAATGTTGTTTTTGGGATATATTATTCCTTCATTCTAATCTGATGATACCCTATAAGGAGATCCAACTTTGTGAAATAGATTGCTCCATGTAGTTCATCTAATAATTCATCAATGACGGGAATGGGAAACTTATCTTTAATAGTGATCTTGTTGAGCTCTCTATAATATGGACACATATTCCATGAGCCATCTTTCTTGAGTACCATTACCACCGGTGTAGAGTAAGAAATTTGGCTAGGTCTAATAATGTCAGCCTCTAACATTTCTTCAACCATACGCTCAATTTCACTCTTCTAGGCATAAGGGTATCTGTAAGGCCTAATGTTAGGAGGAAAACTCCCAGGAATTAGGTGAATAGCATGATCATGATTTCGACTGGGTGGAATACCTTTGGGAATATATTCAAATACTTTGGAATGCTTATCAATGATCCCTTGGAGATCTAGGGAAATAGATGGCTTACATGTTTGAACATCTAGTGAGAATAGTTGTGCAATTACACCCTAATGCCCCTTTTTAAATAATTGTGTCATGCCTTTAGATCTTATCACCTTACTGGGTTTCCCTGTGATACCTCTTAACTCAAGTTCTTTTCTTTCTAATGAAAAGTTATTGAAAATTAAAATCCATTGTTCCTAATGATTGTAACGATTGGATTCCTAATACGACATCACCACTACCCATGGGTATAGAAATAATTGGGCTATTCATTACATACTCCCCCATAGTAAGATTGATATTATTTCATTTTCCTGAGAAATTGATAGTTCCTCCATCTGCAATCATTACTTGAAACTCTGACGTTGGATATACAAAGCAATTTAGAGCTTTGGCTAATTTATAGTGAATGAAATTATGAGTACTACCAGAATCAATTAGGACTATTACCTTTTTCTTTTTGATATATCCTCTGATCTTGAGGGTTTGAGGAGTGTTAATTCCAGCAAATGCACTACACGATATCGTGGGAGTCAACTCTTCAGAAGAAATCGCTTCTACATTTTCATCTTGAGATGGTTCTTATTCTTGTTCTTGTTCTTCTTCCTCTTCACAATATATGTAGAATAATTTATTCTCACCACACTTATGTCCCTTACTGAACTTGTTGTCACAATTAAAGCATAAACCTTTTTCTTTTATTTCCTACAAATGTTGAGGTGTCAAACTTGTAGGTTGAGGTGTTTTAGAAGAAGGAACATTATTCTCTCAATAGATGTTAGGAGTGGTCCTTCTAGTAGCCATAGCCATATTTTTACTTTCAACATTTCTTGCCACTCTAAATGCATTCTCCAATGATTTGGGTTACCAAAGGTGAACCTCATGTTGAATGTTATCCCTTAAAGTTCCTATGAATACATCAATCAAGTTATCATATGGAATATATTTTACCTTTATATTCAATCTTTGGAAGTTCTCAATGTGCTCCATAACTGAACCCTTTTGCTTGAGATTTATCAATTGGCTAAAGAAGGTATTGCTCCTTGTATCCTCATAGTGTGCTATCATTTCTTCCATGAAAATTGTCCAAGTAACGAGTGATTTGCGAGAACAAAGCCATTGATACCACAAAAATTGATTGGGTTCTAAATATAAAGAAGCAATTTGTACCTTTTCTGTATGTGGAACATCATGTAGATCAAAGAATTGCTCCATCTGAAGTATCCATGTGATTGGGTCCTTGCCATAAAACTTCCTCATATCGATCTTAGGAAAGTGGTTGGTCTTCAACCCAAAGTTGGAGTTTCTCCATTCTTGATTTATATTCCTTGTGTGCTCATCATGAATTTCATGGGATACATTTTCACTTTTAGGTGTCCTCTCTATTAGGTAATTTTCCAATCCTTCCATGATCTCCCTTTTTAAACCATCCATCATCCCTTGTCGTTCATATTTTTTTATTGTCTTCTTTTGTAAATCATTTATATCCCTACGCATTTATTCACCTTCATAAAGATTCCAAGTAGGACTATCTGGAGGCTTATTTGGTGTATAAGTTCCCTTTTTTGGTGGCATGTTGGCCAAGTATCACTTTTAAACCTTGATTTTGAGGTGGTTTTGCTAGATGATCTTTCTTCTGCTATATATCCAAAATTTCTTCCCTTCTGGGTATGAAAATTTACTTTTTTGTAGTTCTCTAATATTTCTTCTCTACAATGCCACAAGTCTAATCAAAATTGGATGTGCCATTGGAATTTATGGTAACTTCCCCACAACTTGTTGATTTTTGGCCTTTCCTAGAGATCTCACTTGTATAGAGTGCCCCGCACAAAATAATTGATACACAATTCTGAAAATTGTACCAAAAATACTACGGACTGTCCACTATCCAATTCAATTGGTCTCATGTAATTTCGATACTCTAGGAAGAATATATGATTGTTTTACCCGGGACACCTACTTGATACTAGTCAATAGGACTAGTCAGATATCCTATCTTCCACAGGGTGTATCTACAAATGTAAAATGACCCAGAAGCTTAAATTTTTGTCACAGATACCTTAATAATTTTTTTGAATATCCTACATATTTCAGGGTCTAAAACATTACATAAAAAAGTTCATAGAGAAAATTCTGCGATGACTAAATTCAGGATGATTCCAGAACCCTATCTGACACAGGCTATATCTCTGAAATTATAAGGCCTCATGAGCTGAAATTTGAACCCAACATAAATTGATCCATCTACTAAATATCATCCAAGGGGTTCCTTCTTAAACATCATAGAAAAAAAAATATAGCAAAAATTCCAAGGTGTCTCAGATGTAGCAACGAAACCCCAATACCTTGAGCTCTGATACCAAATGTTAGGAACCAAATACCAAGATAGCATAGAAAAACCTCAAAACAAGTACCTTGAAAAAGAGAGAATTTCAAATAATAATCCTCTTCGAGGGGGAAACCTCCTTATACACCACATAGATTTCCAAATACAAGATGATTCCAAGTGAAAAGGTGTCATTGGTATATATAGGAGACTAGGAGGTACAATTACAACTAATGGACCCAAGCCGACATAAATAAAATAACATTACTAATGTAATATGCCCTAATTAAGGGGTAATGTGACACTATTTAGGGATTAACACTTTGACCAAATTATGACAAAACTTGGTGGGCAACAAATTTGTGGCCAAGACAGACCATAAAAGCTTGAAGTATTTCCTTGAGAAAAAAGATCTCAACGAGAGGTAACGGAAGTGGGTGAAAAAGGTCTAGGCCTTTGATTTTGATATAGAGTATGTCAAGAGAAAGAAAAAAATTGTGGCGGATACAGTGTCCAATAGACCAACGACTTGTTCCTTGATGGATATATCAGTAGATTTGGAAATCACACTTGTTAGTAGATTATTCTAATAATATTTTTGCATGTGAGTTATTAAATGGACACGTAAAGGATGAAAGGTACAAAGTCATAGATGAGATCATATTCTATAAATACCAAGTCTACCTTGTGCCCGGATCTAATCTCAAAAAGAATATCTTGGCAGCAATACATGACTCACCTTTAGCAAGCCATCGAGGCTTCTTCAAGACATACAAACAGGTCAAGGAGAGGTTATATTGGAAGGGTCTCAAAAAGGATGTGATGAGACATATCAACGAGTGAGTGAATTGTCACTAGAACAAGTCAAAGCAGACACTCCAAGAAGGGCTGCTTCATACACTCCCTATTCTGGAGTAGAAATGGAAAAGTATATCCATGGACTTCATTATAGGCCTACCTAAGGCTCAAGGTAAGGACTGCATATTTGTAGTGATTGACATATTGACCAAATTTTTGCACTTTTTCACGATTCCTACAGAATACAACGTAGTGCAGGTGGAATATTTGTTCTTCAGAGAGATCTTCAGACTTCACAGGTTGCCATAGATTATAGTCAGTGACAGAGAAAGTCAGTTCATCAACACAATTTGGCAGGATTTATTTAAATTGGTTGGTACATAGTTGATACCCAACACCAGTTACCACCCCCAAACTGATGGGAAAACTGAGATAGTCAACAAGTGGATAGAGGGCTACTTGAGGAACTATGTGAGCGGATAGAAAAAATCTTGGGTAAGGTGGTTACATCTTAGAGAGCACTGTTACAAAACTACCTTCGACATGTCCATAGGTATGACCCCATTAAGAGAATTGTATGGATATGATGCTCCCACTTTTATTGATTTGGTTTTGGAGATAGCAAGGCTCCCAAGGCCAAAGACTGGATATCAGAGAGTCAAGAGATTCTCAAGGTATTAAAGGAGAATCTACAAGTGGCACAGAATCAACAGAAGGTGAATGTAGACCGACACAGGATAGAGCGTAGCTTTGAGGTTGGGAATCTAGTATTCCTAAGGATACAACCATACAAGCAGTCATCTTTGAAGAAGATATGTGAAAAGAAGCTTAAACCCATATTCTATGGACCATACAAGTTCATACACAAGGTAGGTGAAGTGGCCTATGAGTTATAACTACTAGAGGGGATCCAAATATGTTGATTTTTTGGTAGCTGCGAGAGGTATTAACCTCCATGTGTAACCTATGACTTAGAATATAATATTTCAAAATCAAGTGAACCATTAAAAAAATGCATGGAAACCCTAGAAGACAAGTCAGCCTAGTAGAATAAATAATATTAGAATATTATCTTCCAGAAATACAAGCCGGATCCAAAGGAAAAAGATAAACAAAAAATATAATTACCAGAAAGTCAGGTCGGCCCAACCAGAAAATTCACTGGACAAATTAATATAAATAGAGGACGTTTTAGCTCATTTGGATACCCATTCAGAGTGTGTCTTATGGAGAGATGCAGTTGCAGCTGCAATTGCATCTGCAAGGAGGAATAAGGGTGTATGGTCATCTCTTGGTATTGGTCTCTCTCTAGCACTATCAAGTGATTCTCTTGGTGATATTCTTGCTAAGTATGGTGCAAGGTTGAGAAAATAGTGCAGCTGCAGCTGGTGCAGTTGTGTATAGAACTTATTCTATGGATATGGATACTCTCTCTCTTATGTGCTACCATTGGAGAAGGAGCATTCTACTTGTCTTGAGTTGTTGTTGCAATTAGAAACTAGGGTTTATGTGTTGGTTCTAGAGTAGGCTTGCTAGAATTATTCTAAGTAAAGGTTAGTATGCTCGGGGGTGGCATGTGTGAATGCCTATGGTTGGGTGACAATGAGGTGACATTGTCTATGGTTAAATGAGCATACCAAAATTTCAATATGGAATCAGAGTTGGTTTCCATCATAACAGTCTAACCGCTGGAAGGAAGATCCTCAATTTCCCCCATTGTCAAGCTCATTGAGAACTTACTGAACTCACTAAGAAGGTCACCTAAGTAGGGCACATCTCTTCCCTGGATCAGATCTGCAAATTTCTAAAGTTGATAAATTAGGGTTTCCTCATAAAACCCTAGGTATGTAGTGCCAGTTGCAGTTGCAGTGCCAGTTCCTTCGTGCTAGTTCCTTCATGCTAGTTGCAGGGCCAGTTGCAACACCAGTTACAGTTCCAGTTGCAGTGTTGGTTGCAACACTAGTTGCAGTACCAAGACCAATTGCATTACTAGTTGCAGTGAAAGTTTTTGTGAAGTGTTGGGACTAATTTTTAGTTTTCCTAATGTGCCTTACCCTAGCACATCTCTAGCTACCTTTAGATTACAAGTTGGAGCACCTTTGAAGTTTTAAGGTTCATCATTGCTTGTCATTGCTTCCAGATGGTGCCACTAATTGTCGATGTTTCTGGAGATATGTACTTATATATATTTAAATTGTATCACTATTTTGAGTGTGATTTCAGGAGAATGGATCTCTTATAATCATAGATCCATAGGGATCTCAGACCCAAAACATTCAGAGGAAAAACAAACTCCAGGTTTTATTGTTTTCATATGCCTCTAGCTGTTATGGAATTATTGTAGTCTTATGAACATATAGTTGTATTTCTATCTATTGAAGTTATAGTAACCTCTATTCAAAGTTATAGTAACCTCTGTTCAAAGTTAAAGTTATAAGCTAAATCTAGTCAAAGTATTAGATTGATTAAGGTTGAGATTTTATAGTTTATTTGCATTATATTCTCTAACTTGGATTTATGTCAAGAAAGCATGTCATCTTAAGTACAGGGGACATGTTGAAGAGAATACTTGTCATCTTGAGTGAAGGATACTCGGAATAAAATCAACAACGTTCTTGAAGATAAGACTCCAGGTTCCAGGTTTGATTGATTAAATTAATAAGTTTCCAATTTGCACATATCAAGTTTGATAATTTATACTTTTCTAGTTGTGACAACAATCCTTGAAAGATTCTATTACTACTAGATACAATGAATACTTGCCAGCATGTGAGTACTATTGATATAAATGCGTATTTTACTTGGTCGCAAGATGAACTAACATATCCAGGAAGGTGACCTTGGTAATAATATGATGATTACCATGAGATTGCCTTTTTATTCTTGTTGACATAGATATGTTGTTATGGAAATTCTATTATACTTGTTTTTCTTGTTTTCTTGTTCCAGGAAGGTTAACATGGAGGAATGATTGATCACAACACTAGAAGAGTGTTGTTCCTATTTCTTATTATTGTATTTTGTAATTTGGTTCTTGTTCCATGCATGTCACACGCAATATCTTTGAGAAGGATCTATTGTGATTATTGTTCTCATTCTTTTTTTTATTATTATAAGAGTATCATTATTGTCTATTGTTTTTCCATTTTTTTTCCTTGTTTTGGGAAGGTCACGGGTGATAAATATGAGGGAAGCTATAGTGATGGTTGCAGGAGACAACATATTATATGCTCTCTAGTTTGAGACATGGAGTAGACTATCCATATAAGAAGTTGTATACACGACCATATACATCCATGTACCAAAGAAGAAGAAGACAACGAAGGGTACTTTTGCGAGATACATAGTATGTCATGTGGAGATTGAGTGTAAGGAGCAGAAGGATCCAAAGATGACCGAACAAATCCCTCTAGTGTAGTTTATCACTCTTCAGATCATCAAGAAGAGTTAGTAGATCCAGAAGGGCTTACCCAAAATCGTTGCAGTAACCAAGAAGAGACCAGCGTGGTCCCATGAAAATTTACAAGATGCAACATTGATGAGCCATATCATGAGGAGAAGATGGCTCCAAATATTATACAGACTTAGAGGGAGCCAAGCTTCAAAGGGAGAATAGAGACTTGAAGACTTTCATATTCATATGGAAGAGAGAGATGTCTTTCAGAACTAACATACATATGCCAAGGGTTGAGAAGGCTAGATTGAAGCTTCGGAGGCTTCAAGGAGATATGAGATCTTATGAGAAAATTCCCTTGCTTCAGTAGACTTTTCTATAGTAACCAAGGAGAAATCTAGTCAGAAGGAATGTGATATATATTTTTTCCTTGGTTCTGAGACTAGAAGGGAATTCAGTGGTGACTTCCAAGTTGATCTACAAGATCAAGCATGTTGCAGATAAATAACATAGATATGTACAAATCCTGATTTGTGTCCAGAGGATTCTCCCAGCAAGAGGGAGAAGACTACGACAAGACACTTTCTCCAGTATATTGCTACCAAAGAACAGGTAGAAAATATGTTGACCAAGCCTCTGTGAGGGACAAGCTTGGAGTGGTCCAAATGTTTTTCTCCAATAGTGAGAATTGATGTATTCCCCAATAGTGGGAAGTGATGTGATCCCCAGTAGTGGGAGATACCCCTGCACAGGTCGGTATGCTACTCCAACACATGTTTGTATGTCACCCCAGTGCAGGTTGGTATGATACTCCAACACAGGCTAGTATGTCACCCCAACGAAGGTTGATATGCTACTCCAACATAGGCTAGTATGTTACCCCAGCGCATGTTGGTATGCTACTCCAACATAGGTTGGTATGGTACCCCAGTGCAGGTTGGTATGATACTCCAATGAAGGCTAGTATGTTACCCTAGCGTAGGTTGGTATGCTACTCCAACACATGTTGGTATGTTACCCCAATGCAAGTTGGTATGCTACTCCAACACAAGTTGGTATGTCACCCCAACACAGGTTGGTATGTTACTCCAATGTAGGCTAGTATGTCACCCCAACGCAGGTTGGTATGCTACTCCAATGCAGGATGGTATGTTACCTCGGTGTAGGTTGGTATGCTACTCCAACATAGGCTAGTATGTTACTCCAGTGTAGGCTGGTATGCTACTCCAACGTAGGCTAGTATGTTACCCCAACGCATGTTGGTATGCTACTTCAACAAAGGCTGGTGCACTACTCCAGTGAAAGTGCATAACTTCTTATGATGTATGGATTTGTCAAATTCAACAAGACAATGGTCGAGGTGTGCATAAGTGCAGAAGTAATGATGATGATCATGCCAAGAGGAATGCCTTCCTCATTAAGAGGGAGTGTTAAATTTTTGAGTTAGATTCTATGTGAGCTGATGAGTTATTAGTTATGTATGAACTAGATGTTGACTTGTAGTGTCGAAAATGATTCTCAGTTAGAGTGTCAATCAGGAGCATTGGAGGTTACTAGTTGGAGGGCCAACCAATAGTGTTCTAGGTGTTTTCCATCTAGATGGATAATGTGCAACTATGATGGTGATACTTGATCTGTTTGATCATATGATAGCATGTGTGGCTATGGTGATGCTACCTGTAGACTAGTCTGCTAGACCATGTGATTCTTACTCATGCCATGTGATATGGATGGATGTGTTTGAGACCACTACATGAAGAACATCTTAGTTAATACCTCCTTATATAAGAGAGAGTGTTGATGTTTTGGTAGTTGCAGGAGGTATGGACCTCCACGTGTAACCTATGACTTAGAATAGAATATTTCGGAAGCAAGTGAACCATTAAAAAAATGTGTGTAAACCCTAGAAGACAAGTCGGCCTAGTAGAATAAATAATATTAGAATATTATCTTCCAAAAAGACAAGTCGGATCCAAAGGAAAAATATAAGCATAAAATATAATTACCAGAAATTCAGGTCGGACGAACCAGAAAATTCACTGGACATATTAATATAAATAGAGGATGTTTTAGCTCATTTTGATACCCAGTCAGAGTGAAATTATTTTGGAGAGATATAGTTGTATATGCAACTACAGCTGCAAGGTGGAATAAGGGTGTATGGTCATCTCTTGGTCTTAGTCTCTCTCTAGCACTATCAAGTGATTCTCTTGGTGAAACTCTTGGTGATATTATTGCTAAGTATGGTGCAAGGTTGAGAGAGTAGTGCAGTTGCAGCGGTTGCAGTTATGTATGGAAATTATTATGTGGATATGGAGGCTCTCTCTCTCTCGTGTGCACTACCATTAGAGAATGAGCACTCTACTTGTCTTGATTTTTTACTGTAGTTAGCAGCTAGGGTTTATCTCTTGGTTCTAGAGTAGGCTTGCGGGAATTAATCTAAGTAAAGTTTAGTGTGCTCAAGGGTGGCATATGTGAATGCCTATGGTTGGGTGACAATGATGTGAAATTTCCTATGGTTCAACGAGCATACCAAAATTTCAACATGATTCACAACGTGTTCCATGTTTCTTGTCTCAAGAAAGCAGTGGGACAGTTCATTAGCACTTCTGAGGAGCTATCGCCTCTGGATGAGGAGGGACAATTAGAGTTGGTTCCAGAGGAGATATTGGAGTTCATAGAGAGGAAATTGAGGATCCAGGTCATCAAAGAGTGTTTGGTCAGATGGAGGGGACTTCCAAGAGAGGATGCTACTTGGGAGAGTGATCAGATTTTGCAACACCCTTGATTGATGTTGCTTGAGGAACACTAATCTCGGGAAGGGAGGACTATAGTGTCCCTTTTTGAGTTAGGACTCCATAGAGGAGATATTATTAGTATAAACATCCCCTTTAGACTATATCCAAGAAGAAATAGGGGAAAATGTTCATTTGATGTCATTTCACTAGGGAAATGTTATAATTTGAAAGTGGCATTAAGTGACTAAGTGGAAAAAGGTAATTAAGCGCTTAAGTGAATATTAAATCAGAAAACTTAGGAAAAATGCTTAAGTGAAAATTCAATGAATAATTAGGGTTTTAGTGAATATAAGGAGAGGAAAAGCGACCTAATGGGTCATTATTAATGATTTGAGAATTGAAACCAGAGCTTTGAGGAGAAACCCAGATTCAGGTGAATTTGAGGATACTTGTGGATTCCATGAGGAAGAAATTGAGGGATTGGATTTAGTGTTGAGAGACGCAACCTATCCATTCGGGGAGACCACATAGGTTTTCCATTTATTTCATTAAAAATATATATTCAGATTGAGCGTGGAGATCATAGATCCAATTCCAACAATCAGATTCCAATGTGAGTTCTAGAGGAGACATCACAAGTATAATGGGTCGCTATTCTTGAGGAGGCCTAGCGAACCTAAACTCTCTAAACCCATTTGAGATCAGGATAAGTTGCTTCATTTTATCCATCCAACACATTTTTTCGAGCCTTCTATCCATCATGGCGTTACATTCATTCAATGGATTTGCAACGTGTTTGACATATAGAGGAGAGATCACAGATTCTCATATCTACTCATTCAAAGGGATAGCGAGACATACTCCTTCCAATTGGAAGGGAAGGAAAGGTTCTCCATTCAAGACATGTCCCATCATATTTTGATGGTGGAATATAATTGGCGACTCTTTCAGTGTTAGCCAACGTGAGGGTATTCCCAACAATTGGACATATTACATTCGATAGTGACAGAGAGATCCAGGAGCCTAACAGCAACAGATCCATCCAGGGGGAGTCTTCTAAGGAAGAAGATGAATTCATTGGGATAGATATCATCATATTCAGAGGATAATTTCTTGTTCATGCATCAGATTCATATTTCGGCAACAGATCTAGTGTTGCATGCAATAGTAAACCCATGCATGTCATAGATCAAGCTTGCATGCTAATGATCTAGCAACACATGTTAGTTCTAGGTATTGTTCCATGATTTTACTAGTATTCCAATATAGATCTAGTCATTTGAAGGTCTAATTGAATATTGGTTTGGCTATTTTTACATGCATGTAATATGTGTGTGAATTTTTGTCCATGCATGTCATTATTGTAATTGCTTGACTATTCAATATATTTTAAACAAGTTGTTCCACCTGAAACCACATGCAAAATCATCACACATGTTAAATTCAAGTTATAAAACACATTCAAAAACCTAAATAACACATTCAACCACCCAAAGAGTATCATATCTACAACAAACAAGGTTAGTAGAGAGTTAATATCCAGATCTGTGGATTTGGGATATTACAAGTTAGTGAAGAAAGAGGATAGTCATAAGACTACATTCACAACTCCAGGGGGAACATATAAATATCCTAGGATGCCATTTGGTCTCATGAATGGGGATATACATTTAAGAGGGATACAAACTTTTCCTTTAGGAACCTCCTAAGTAATATTATCAAGATATACCAAGATTTGATGGTATTTTCCAAGGATAGGGGTGATCACATATGCCATTGAGACATATTTTATAAAGATGTAGAAAATATGGCATATACCTTATTAGTTTTTGGAGTATATGAAGGTAAGTTTCTTTGTCACGTGGTTTCCAAGGGAGGAGTTAAGATAGACCCCGCAATAATTGAAGCCATCCAACAAATAACTTTACTCAGAAGTAAGAAGACAATTCAATCATTCTTTGGAAAAATAAACTTTGTTAGAAGATTCATCCCGAACTTTGTTGAGATTACTAAGCCAATTTCTAAGTTGTTAAAGAAATATCAAGTTTTCAAATGGTATGATGAAGGATTTAAAGTTATAATAATGTTATAACTTCATCTCCAGTTCTAGTAAGTCCCAACTACTCAAGAGTGTTTCAAATATTTTCTTTTTCCTTAGAGGATACGATAGTTGGTGTGTTGTTACAAAAGAATGATCAAAAGATGGAGAAACTCATAGAATTCATGAGTAATCCTATGATCTAGTGCAAACATTTGAAACATTTTAAGCCTTGTGTGGGATACTCAAGGATCATTGCATATGTCCCACACGCAGTTGTGAAATATATCTTAACCCAACAAGATTGCCTAAGAACTTGTGGGAAATGGGTCTTTAGAATCCAAGAGTATGATATGGAGATTAGGCCCACAAAATTGGTTAAGGGACAAGGATTGGCCAAGATTTTAGTCGAGGGAAATGAAATGACTTTGAATATGAGTGAAGAGCCAAACCTTGAAACAACAACTATGGTCATAGATGAATTAGAAAAAAATGAATTATATTCGAACCAGGGATAATTTTAAGGATGGAAAATTATTTTAAAAAATAGAAACCTTGACAAATCTTACTAGTCCTTAATATGTAAACTATAAAATCTTTGGAAATATTAAAAAAAAAAAAAATCAAATTTCTAAGGATTTTTTAATTTTTGTATAAAATTTTGGCAATTTTTAAGGTAAAATAATTTTATCCTATAGAATTTGAGCGAACCATTTAAAAAAAAAAATAGAAATTGATGAATCTTTTGTTGGGAAAAAACATGGAAAATTATCCCATGGGTGATATATAGCCCCTAAAAATTTCTCTGATTCAAACATTATTTATTACTTAAAGAATTTGACATGTCTTAACCATCTTGACTACAAGCGAAGGGCCCTAAGGTTAAAAGCATCCAAATATTGATTTATACAAGATGGCCTAGGTTGTAGGAATCCTAATGGCCTTGTGTTGAGATGTGTTGATGACAAAGAGGCTAAGAAACTAATGGAGGAGTTACATGCAAGATTTTGTGGTGGAAATCACGCTTCTCGGTGAAAAACTCACAATATTTTGAGGCCAAGATATTATTGGCCTACCATATTCACTGATGTCCAAAAAATTGTTAGATCATGCCAACAATGCCAGTTGTTCACAAGTAAACAACATTTTGCATCCTTTCCTTTACAATCAGTTGTGGTAGAGGCACATGTCCAACAATGGGGTCTAGACCTCATAGGAGATTTCAAGGAGGATTTGAGTGATGGATTTTACATGGACCATTATAGCTATCGATTACTTCACTAAATGAGTTGTGACAACTCCTACGAAGAGAGAAATTGATAATGTGGTGAAGGAATTTGTCAAAGATAAGATCATTACTAGATTTGGTGTCCCAACTAAAATCACAATAGATAATACCAAGGTAAAGTCATTCAATTATCTCATTGAGAGCCAAGGTAAAATCAAGAAGTCGTTTGATAAAAGGGATTGATAGAGAGATTTTCACTAGGGGGATTTGGTCTTGTTATGGGATAAGAGGAGTGAGAAAATTGAGAAGCATGGAAAGTTTGACTCACTATGGCTATGTAACTACTAAGTAGAGAATAAGGCAAGTGAAAATTATTTCCATATTAGTCACCTTGATGGAGAAATGTTGCCACTTCTTGTGAATGGACATACTTTGAAGTTTTTCTATTATGATGGTACTCAATGCTAGGATAGCACATAGGATTAGGAACTGATGAGCTCCTTTGAACAAGTAGTTTAGTATAGTTGTGAGTTTCATGCTTTAGATTAGTTGTATGCTTTCATTTAATTCTTGCTTTAGAATGATAATTGGATTTATATTCATGTTTTTTTTATTTTCCTTGGAATAGTTTGATAATTTCATTTCACGCATTTAATTCAATTTCAAGTTCATTAGATTAGTTTAATTTCCTACAAATTCATTTTTATTTCATTTCTAATAAACCAAGGGGATCATTTCACCCCGCCTCATATTATTAGTTCCCTTTTTTTTTCTAATGTGAGGTGATGTAGGTCACAGGTTTTAACTAAAGATTATGGAGTTCTCATGTACTCTTCTTTCCAAGAGTGCATGTCCCCAAGTTGGAGCCATATATTTCTCCCTCATTTGGCATGAGGAAACCTTGACTACACTTGGGAAACTAATATTATTCCAAAGTTGTTCTTCCAGTGGCACATTCCAATTCACATCAGATATGAAAAATTCTTGCTTGGTTAGCCAAATATTAGATTCCATGATATCGTACAACCTTTACTATATGATGTCTTCAACTCACGATGGACTTGCCAGTCAACCTCAATTTTTCTCATTTGACAATTTCAAAGCTCACCATATTCACACCTCAGATTGATGTGCATACAATCAATGCAATATCCTTCCAAGACTATGGTACTTTGGCTCGACTACATCATTTCAATTGCTTTACTATGGTTTCATGTATGGTCTCCCGCTTAGACATGGTGTGAGAGCTCATTAATCTAGTGATGAATGTGGTAAACACTAAGTGGAATCTAATAACGCTTCACAAATTTTGAAACTTGCCTAATTTTTCCAATGGTGGGACATAAATTTCCTTGTGATAAGTGTTGTCATCCATAAAGTCAGGTTGTACCACTAGGAATCTGGTTAATGTAGTGTATCGTCTTTCCCGAACCATAATTAACACTTTTTCATCCTTCCCATTTTATTATGTTGCATTCATCATATTTCTTGTTCATGATTGACTTGTTGTGTGTAATTCAACAAGGTCTAAACAAAGTGAAATAAGAACCCATGTATAGAAGCCTAAAGTCAAATAAATACAAAAATGTTAGAGGAAATAGAAAGAAAGATAAAAAAAAAGGCTATGCACCCCTACTCCCATGCTTAACAAGGCATATCTAAAGAAAGGCACCAAAAAAATAAAGAAAAATAAAAGAATAGAGGAAGAAATATTAATTCAACGCTAAACACTCCCTCTCGAAGGCTCACATGTGGAACAAATGAAGACTTCCATCTCTTGAAAGCTAGTGAAAGAATACCCCTACACCAAAATTTGTTTGTATAGGTACATACATGAAGTCTCTTTCCCCCCTTTTCATTATCGACCACCTTAGCACCTACTTATAACTTGGTAACTTAGGAAATACACCTCTATCTTAGGGGTTGACACCTGCAATAAGGGTTAAAGGTTGGACCACCATGGTAAAACTTAGGCAAGTTGTAAAATTAATTTCATGTTATTATGTTTCTAGAATATTTCACTTAATTTGAACCAATAATTGACTTATGTAATGGACTCGAATCATCACTATGAGTTGGAATCTCACATACAAAACCATGACAATATAGTGGAGAACATGACGGAAGTGTCCACATCATCATTTTCACACTTGTTAGAACATGTAGCATGCATGAATTTGTTATAAGGTAACTATTTGGCATTTCTAACACTCATGGTGGGGGGAACATCTCTTGGTACCCACTTCACATGTGGGTATGAATACTTGGCACTTTGGATAAGGCACACCCATTTCCACACATATGAATGGTCAACTAGCTTATTTGATTGGGCGCTACACTATTGAGGCCCATTTCACAGACATGGAGGGCGCACTTTATCTCTCCTAGATCTCATGCATGAACATTGTTATTGCACAAATTGTATGTTGTGAAAAGACCGACCCAATCCACAATAGTGGGACAACTACATGAGATTCTACCCACTGTCACCTTAGATAAACCCTCCCCTATCTTTAGTGAAGGATAAATCCTACACAACGGGGGAATCCCAAGTGACCCTAAGAAGAATGCAACGAGATAATGAGGAAATGAGAAGGATATCCCTATGGTCAAAGTCAAGAGAGGCCTTGAGACTTGGAAAAGAGGTCTTGGAAGGTGGAATATGGTTTCCAAGGTTGTATCCCTACAAAACAAATTTAAGACACCAAAACAAAACAATATAGTGTGATATAAGCCTCAAAACCTAAGGGGGATCAACGAGATAAGCTTGTTGTCCCAGAACTGCATAATATATCATATTTACAACAAAAAATAACAAGTTAGAACAACTACATAATTAACCATAAAATCCATCTAATGATTATTGGATAATTAATCCCAAAACATGTAGATAATATTCCAATACTTAAGCTCAACTTTTGATGAAAAAATAGGGATGAAAAATGAAGTTATCAACAAAGTGTTAAGGAATCCTTATGGATGTATCAAGGGATTGCTACAACATCAATATCCAACCACAAAAATTGACAAGTAAACTGAGGAAATGATAGATAATAATTAGCAGAACAATGATCTATGTTTACAAGCAAATTTTAGCGGTGGATTAGAGAGAAATGAATGAAAAAGAGAGTTTTTTGCAGCCCTAATGGCCGTAGCATTTATTTGTAACAGAAATAAGAATTACTTGGCTAAGAAAAACACCCTTAGGGCACAAGAGAGCATTGTGCACTAAGAACAATTTCCAACTTAGACAATTGCTAAATCTAAACTTTTCACATATACCAATGCAATGATTTTATTTCTCCAATGCAAGTAGATGAGTGCCTAGTTCATTGGGTTATGGAGTTTTGGGTAGAAGAGTTAGATCTACTAATTCTCTAGGGGTGTAATCCATTTTACTCCCTAGATAAAGCAAATATAACAAGGTAGATCTAGGAGGGTGTAAGCCCTTTTTCTCCTCCCAACAACCTTGATAATAGCTTATCCAATAACAATTATGATAGACTTGGGGGAGGATGTATGCCCTTATACTCCTATAGGGGTTTTAAACAATAATAACCTTGAAACAAGAAGAAATTACTAACCACATGGAGGAAATTCCTTACAAATTCCAAAAGAAAGCATGTAAAACCCTTATCTACCAAGAATATTCCATCAACATGCAAGAGAGAATCCTCCAAGAGGGTATCTCACCACTTTATCCATCCATAAGAAAGTAACAAGAATCCATAACATAAGCACAAGAGAGATATATAGAAAATTCCCAAAGAGGGCAAAAATTTCAGCCAAGTCTCTCACTCAAGAGAGAGTGAGTTATGTTCAAATGAAATGAATTTGATCCTTATTTATACAAAATCTCTAATAAGTGTTTGTCCACATTTAGTTAGGGTAAACCACAAAATAAGGGGGCCATCCCCCCTTTTTTTCCCCTTTACAAAGTAATTTGATTTATACTTTAAAATTTGAATGAAAAGAACCCCTAAGGGTGACGTCAACCACTTTTAAGGTGACGTCTTGGCACATTTAGCAAGTTGTTGAGAAATAAGAGGAAGTCATTGAGCCTCCTAAGGTCCTCCCTTAAAATTTGAGGGTCTTCTCCATGGTGCAAGGAATACTCCTCATTACAAGGTGCCAAGTGTTGAAATAATGTAACTGCAAAGTGTATTCTTATTATTATTTGATATATTATTCATTGGATCAATCCCCATTGTGGATTGATCATGTCAGCTATTGTAAAAGGAGAAAATCCCCTTTTGCAGATTGATCATAATGTAATTGTACTAGGCATAAAGAGAAGTCGGCCCTAGAATATATCAAAGAGGCCCCAGAGTATAGTAAAGGTGGTTATAACCACCCAGAAGAAGAAGTCGGCCCTGCCAGTGAAGGGACACTCCCACACATGCCAGTCTTGTATAAATAAGGGGGCTAACGCCTCACTTAGTCACACACTTCACTTGCTCATTGAGAGACAAGTTTTGGAACTACAGTTGGAGAAGAGAGAGAGAGAGAGGTGCATCTTTAGGAGAGGACTTTTTGTATTTGCTTGAGTTATCTCTTGGCATTGTATTGGCTATCTATAATACATAAGTTTTTGCTCAGTTTTCTTCCCCTAGAGGGTTTCCCAGGATAAATGTTGTGTCCCTTGTGATTGTGTATTTCTCAGTGATATTGTCTTATGTTGTTGTTATCTATTGAAATGAAAAGAACTATAATAATGGCTTAAACATTAACATGGTATCAGAGCCAATCTGAAGAAAGCATCTTTCACAAGAGTGAAAAACATCACTATTGTCATACATGCAAATTAGGGATTTTTGATGGTGAAGCATTTCATCCCTAAAACTATCTAGAAAAGTGTGCCCTCCCCCAAGGATTACTTTGGCACTCTTAGCACACCTTTTCAGTGGCTAGATCTCCCGAAAAGTGAAACCCTAGTTTCACAAAGTACCAGAAGTACCAGAAGTACCAGAGTACCAGAGGTAACAGAAAACCAGAAGCACCAGTCTAGAAATCCACAGATCAAGTTTGGAAGATCAAAAGTTGTATTTTCTTAGATCCAAACACACCAGGCTACTCGAATCAGCCAAGCGCATCTCCTGGTAAGTTCAGAATTTGATTTTGAGCATTTTCATTTTTTGGTCATTTTCCTAGCTCCAGGTAAAAGATGTCTGCAAGCACTAAGCTTGTTGACATGATGGAAGGTGTGGAAAACTTTTGTGCCTGGAAGTATAGGATTGGAATCATTATTGAAGAGAATGACCTAGCAAAATTCGTCAAAGGAGAAATTTTGGAACCCAACAATGTTGTAGAAAAAGCAAAGCATCAAAAGGACACAATCAGGGCCAAAAGAATCATTGCAGATTCAATCAAAGACCACTTGATTCCTTATGTGTCATATAATAAGACTCCAAAATAAATGTTTGATTCCTTGACCAGATTGTATGAAGGAAATAACATAAATCGGAAGATGAATCTAAGAAGTCAATTGAAGGATACAAGGATGGAGAAAGGAGAAACAATTCAGGAATATTTCTCCAGAATCTCAGAATTCAAAGAATAGTTAGAAGTGATTGGAGATACCATAGATGAATACAAACTCATAATGACGACCCTAAATGGTCTCACAAGACCTTAGGATGCATTCATCCAAACGATATGTGCTAGAACGGAGAAACTGAAGTTTGATAGTCTATGGGAAGAATGCATCCAAGAAGAAACAAGAGTAGCTAACCATGAAACGTTACTGGCAAGAGATGATGATCAAGCCCTAGCTACTCACACCAAAAGAGGAAGGAAGAAACCCTACTTCCAAAAGGAGAATCATAAAGAGCCTCAACCGCCAAACAAATTCAATACTAAAGAATATCATCCAAGGAGATTTCAGAAGAAAGGACAACGAAAGGAAATGGATTACTCATTTGTATAATGCTACCATTGTGATAATATGGGACACATTGCAAAATTTTGTCCAGCCAGATGAGAAGAATACAAGAGAAAACATAAGAGGCACCATGCCCATGTAGTTGAAGATGAAGAGCCACCCGCAAATATGATAAGAGAGCAGATCAAAGACCATGTCTTAATCTCATCCCTCTTAGGATCTGTAACACCTGGAGAGGACACTTGGCTCATTGATAGTGGTGCATCCAACCACATGACAAGATAAAGAGACATTCTCTCTTGTATCTCAGAAAAGAATTTTTCTCAGAAAGTGACACTTGGAGATGATTACAATATCCCATCAAGGGAATGGGAGAATCAAACTACAAATTGAATTCAGGGAATTCACTAAAAATGAAAGACGTACTATGTGTACCAGGTTTGACAAAGAACCTACTCTCCATTTCAAATTTAGAAAAGAAAGGCTTCAGAGTTGCCTTTATAGATGGAGAAGTTCTTATGTGGGATAAAGGAGAAACATTAAATGAAGCAATCATCATTGGAAGTGAATAAAATGGCTTGTATAAACTAAAGGGTCACTTAGAGGCTGCCATGACCCACGCCATTGAAAACTCATGTGAAATTTTTCATAGAATATTAGCTCACATCAACTACAAGGTGCTACCATACATATGCAAAGCGGTCATAGGTTTACCAGAACTCAAGGTTGACCATGAAGGAGTATGCAATGGATGTGCACAAGGGAAGAACATCAAGAACCCTTTTCCAAAGAGAGACAACAAAGAAGAAGGAGTCCTAGAGCTCATTCATTTAGTTGTATGTGGCCCAATGCCATCTTCCTCCATTAGTGGGTATGTATATTATGTATCATTTATTGATGATTATTCTCGTAAGACCTGGGTATATTTTTTGAAATCTAAAGATGAAGTGTTCAACATGTTCAAGGAATTCAAAGCCTTGATAGAGAATATTTCTGAAAGAAAGATTAAGATACTCAGGCCAGATAATGGAGGGGAATATACCTCAAAAGAGTTTGTGAACTTCTGCAAATATGTTGGGATCAAGAGGGAACTCACTACTCCCTATAATCCCCAACAAAATGGTGTAGTTGAACTAAATAATAGAACGATAATGGAAGTTGTGAAGACTATGATCCATGATCAAGATCTTCCTATGTGATTATGGGAAGAAGCAGCAATGGCAATTGTATATGTGCAGAACCAATTTTCCCATAGTGCAATTGGGATCAAGACCCCAGAAGAGATGTTCACTAGAAAGAATCCATAGGTAAGCCATCTCAAAATATTTGGCTGCCCAGTATTTATTCATATACCGAAAGAGAAGAGAAACAAGTTGGAACCTTTAGGAAAGAAGGGAATATTTGTGGGATACTGTGAGATCTCCAAGGCCTTCAGAATCTATATACCATGTCATCATCACATTGATATCAGCAGGGATGTGACCTTTGATGAAGATGCAGTGCTCAAGAAATCAATAAGATGCCATCTTGAAGAATTATATGAAGAGGAACCCGTAATCCCTAGAACTGCAGTGAGGGAGATTCCCAGAGCCGCAGAACCAGTGAGGGAAGTCATAACTTCCCCTGATGAGGAAATTCTAGAAGACCATGATATATTAGAATTTCAAGAACCTCCTCATATGATGATAATCCATAACATAAAGCCAGCTTGGGCTAGATATCTTATTCAATATGGAGAGAAGTATGGTGTTCCCGAAGGAACTACGAGACAGGTGAAAAGACTAAAGCCATTCTCCAGTTATACGGTTTTGATGTGTGATATTCTAAAGGAGGATCCTACCTGCTTTGAAGAAGCCATTCAGAGAAAAGAATGGGTAGATGCCATGACAGAGGAATACCAATCCATAATAAAGAACGAAGTATAGGAAATAGTTCCCAGACCGAAGAGTAAAGATGTGGTATCCTCCAAATGGCTCTTCAAAATAAAACATGTTGTTGATGGAAGTATTGATAAGTATAAAGCAAGATTTGTCACTCGTGACTTTTCTCAAAAGGAAGGCATTGACTATGAAGAGACATTTTCTCCTGTATTCAAATACACTTCGATCAGAACCATCATAGCTCGTGTAGCTAAGATGAAGTGGAAGTTACACCAAATGGACGTGAAGACAACTTTCCTAAATGGTGTCATCGAAGAGGAAGTGTATATAGAGAAACCTCAAGGATTTGAAGTTGAAAACAGGAAGTCTCATGTCTGCAAATTGAAGAAAGCCTTATACAGATTAAAGCAAGCCCCTAAATATTGGTATGTCCATATAGACAGTTTTCTGACGAGCTTAGGCTTTACCAAGAGTAAAGAAGATTCTAACCTCTACTTCAAGGTCATGAACTATGAGCTAGTAATACTATTACTGTATGTGGATGATTTATTCTTAACTGGAGAAGAAAATCTCATCACTGAATGTAATAAGAGACTCACTTCAAAATTTGAGATGAAAGACCTTGGCCTAATGCACTATTTCTTAGGTCTTGAGGTATGGCAGAGTCCAGAGAGAATCTTCCTTAACCAAGGGAAGTATGCGAAATCTTGAAGAGATTCAACATGTTAGAGTGAAAGCCCATGAATACACCCATGGAAGCGACGCTGAAGTTGTTGGTCGATACTTCGTCAGAAGTAATTGATGCCACGTTGTATAGACAGATTATAGGATCGTTGATGTACCTGACGAACACCAGACTAGACATTTGTTTTGTCATGAACACCTTGAGTCAGTTTCTATTAGAACCCAGACATGTTCACCTTGTGGCTATAAAACATGTGATGAGGTACCTTAAGGGTACATTAGATTGTGGTCTCAATTATGATGGAGATCATGATTTCACATTGAGTGGATACACTGATTCAGATTGGGCAGGAAGTGTTTCTGATAGAAAAAGCACTTATGGATGTTGTTTCAGTTTGGGATCATCCATGATCTCATGGCAGAGTAGGAAGCAATCCAGCATTTCTCTTAGCACATTGGAAGCAGAATACATTGTTGCATGTTCTGCTAGCTGTGAAGCTATATGGCTTCGAAAGTTGTTGATCAATCTATTTGACCTAGAGATGAAAGCAACCATGATCCTATGTGACAACCAGAGCTGCATAAAGATGACATAGAATCATGTATTCCATGATAGGTCGAAGCACATAAAGATTCAATATCATTACATCCATGACATGGTGCATAGGGGAGCCATAAATCTCCAGTATGTTAGCACGGATGAACAGGTTGTTGATGTGTTGACCAAGCCTCTATCTCATGTAAAGTTTGAGCACTTTAGAGATAAGCTTGGTATAGTCTGAAAGGACCTTCCTTGAAAGGGGGAGTAGTTGTTGTGATGAGACATCTCTTGCTTCTAGCTTCATTACTGTGACCTAAAGCAAGAATATGTGATGTGACTAGTACTGAGCTTCTGGCTAGATAGTTGTGATGTAAATCCAGTCTAGTATCCTACTTCCAACTTGATTGTTGTGACGTAAAGCAGGACGAGTATCTTACTTCCGGCTTGACATTTGTGACATAAATCAAGACAATGAGATGAGACTAGAATTGTGCTTCCTACTGGAAAGTTG
>ML794834.1:229839-248920 GCA_009831015.1 Picea engelmannii | reverse complement strand
TGTGCCTCATGTCTACATGGTTGGCCTCTTGTTTTCCCCTGGTTCCTATGGGTTGGGACTTGTTGCGGTCTCTTGCATGAGCTCGGCCTGTTGTTGTTGCTCCTTGGTCGGCTACATCTTATCCTTGTTCCCGTTCTGGTTCTATGTCTTTGTTGGCCCTTCATTTGTCTGTGTTGTTTTTCCCTGGCCCATTCTTCATCTCTTGGGAACTTGGATTTCCTTTGGTTGGGTTTCTGCCTGCCATGCCTCTTCTTCTATTGTTCTTTCTGGAAATTCCTGGGTGAGGAATGGAATCCTCCATTCATCATCCCATTCATTGATGACCATGTCTATGTCATCCTCTATGATACAATAGTGCATCTGTAGCCACTATTTATCAGGATCCTTCCTCGCATGTATCCACATTGTATGTAGTGTGGCCCTAAATTTCGCGATGTCCCCATATTGTGTGACATCCTTTGGTGTTATTCTCCACATTTTGGAGATTTCTTCCTATAGGTCACATAGGTATCCTTCAAAGATGGACTCGTTCATCCTTTTGTGAATATCATTCGACGTAGCCCTCAACAGTAAGTATATCGCTCCCTGGTTCAGTTTGGGTCTGGTACAAAAAGTTACATACCTTGGTTCTTTCCATCCCATGAAGGATGTTAATGTGATCAGCCATGAATAGTGAAATTTCATGCTTAGATCCTGCGCATCCTTGCAGTCATCCAGGAATAAGTTCAAGAGGTATGGTGCCCAGCTCACTGTGGTGCCTTATGTGCATTGAGCTGCAACTGCAACAACCCCAGCTGGGACTTCCTCCCTACAACATTTTCTTTGCAGCTTGCAAGCTAAGATTTTCACGCCCAATTATGTTGTGGCATCGTCAATCCTGTTGATAATGATCCCTCTTGTCCCCCTGTCGGTGCCATACTTTTTATTCATCTCTTCTACTAGCACTTTATCCCTGGATTTGTCATCCATAAAGTGTGCGGGATCCATGCCCTGAGATGGTAATCTTGTTATGCTCGTGATAAGATCTACGTCTATCGAGACAAGCTTGTCCAACCAGATGTCCCCACCATGTGTGACTGCTAACATCTATTTGACACATGTGGTTGCGTACTAACCTCTGCCAAAATGTGGTAGGTCTAGTAGACCTAAAATTCATGTTTTCTCCAACTCAATTTCCCATTGGAGTGGCTGAATAATCAGTTCCCCAAATGGATTCGTGCCCACCATCTCCATGTACACTCTCTTTGCAAGTTCCGTAAAATAGTTTATGTCTGCTATATTGTGGTCCGAGTATTTGAGCTTCCCTATGTGACCCATCAGGTATGGTCCTACCCATACCCCATCTGGTATACGTGGTAGAACGATTTCTGCGGTAGGTTTCTTGCGATGTGACCTAGGTATTTGTATCTTGTCTTTCTTCGGAAATTGTGGTTGGCTTGAAGTTCCAGCAGCTTTTGATTGTTCCTCAGTATACCATTCTGGCCAACCCGTGATATCTTCGACCATTCCTTCTTGTGGGTGGTCTAATATGGTCGTTTGAGACTCGTCTAGATTGATTGTTGATTCCAGGTTCAGCTCTGCTCCATTGAATTTTGGAGCTGCTTCGGCATTCTCTGGTTGCACCTCCTTCAGGGTTTTTGTGTCCTGGTTCAACTGCTCTTGTACCTCTGCCGGTATATCTATACTTGTGCCCTCTGGTCTGGGTTGTTGGGTTTCTTCCACTATCAGTGTAGGGTTCACCGGTGTTGTGTCTGGAGACAAGATTTCTTTGAAATTGACGATCTTCGATGACTATTGTTCACCTTCTTCTACTTGTACTCGTGATCTGGTATGAACTCTGGTTTTTATGGCAGTCTGGCTTGCTTCTTCTTTCTTGGGTGGTTCCATGGCGATGAATGTCAAACATTTGTTGAATTAGAACAATTTTTGTGATCTCTATGAAATCACTATGTTCTCTTTATCCTCTATCGCTCTTTGTCTGCTCTCTTTTCGCGAATAGACTGTTTTCTCCCGTGTCCATGTGTTGTATGGGTTTTCCATGAATCTTGTCGAGGAAGCTTCCTTAATTGTGGGTTCAATGCACCTTAATTACAGGTTTAATGCACCTTAATTATGGGTTTAATGCACCTCTGATGGTTATGTACTTTCCATTACTTTGCCTTGCCATCTGCAGTTGGCATGATTAATGTGGTGTCCCATCGATCCTTGCCTTCCTTTAATTCTACCTAGTGTTGTCATGTCGTACTATTTTTGTTGACTTTCCTTTTCCCACTTGTTTCCCTTTGTATGTGACCATTGTCCTTCTCCTTGTCGAGTTTGTGGTCCTAAGTGTGTGTTCCTTTTCTTCCCCTGGCGCACTGTGCCCCTTTTGGTTCTTTCTCAAGATACTGATTTTTTATTTTTTTTTACTACGTGGTGGATGGTCGACTGTCCTTGTATAGCTTCAGTCGGCTCCCATTGATCATTCCTTTGATTTCTGCACCTAATAAATATTTCAACTGGACAACTTCTCCATCTGTGATAGATTTTACTTTGTACGGTCCTAGCCAATGCATTCTTATCTTTCCTGGATGCTGAAATGATTTGTTGTCATACATCAGTCCTAAATCTCCTTCCTTGAAAGTTTTCTTCTTTATGTGTCTATCATGCCAAGCTTTGTCCCTTGATTTCTGAAATTGTTGGTGGAATCATGCTAAGATCTGCTCTTCCTCCATGGTCATTAACTGATTCAATCTCTCCTGTATTGCACCTTGTTCTGTCATTTTTGTAATTGTTGCTACGTGCAATATTGGTACTAGAAATTCTAATGGCACCCATGCTTCTTGGCCATAAACCAATTTAAATGGTGTGTTCCATGTCAAATTTTTGCACGTAGTCATGTAGGCCCATAATATTGTTGGTACTTTGAGGTCCCAGTCGTCCCTATTGACGTTACAGATCTTTGTCAGGGCATTCTTCGAGATTTTGTTAAATGCTTCTACTGTGCCATTTTCTTGTGTGATATGGTGTGCTCTTCTGATGATGGACTTCAAACTCTTCATTCATAGCATTGATGGTGTTGTTTATGAAGTGTGTGCCTTGGTCACTCATCAAAACTCTTGGGCATCCAAATCAAGTGATTACTTTCTCAAATAGAAAATGTGTTGTTGTTTTTGTGCTGCAATCCTTCACTGGTGTGGCTTCCTCCCATATTGTTAGGTATTTCATCACAGTGATAATGTACCTAGCTCCTGTTCCTTTTGTTGGTGGGTTGATTGGTCCCACAAAGTTTATTTCCCACTTATCGAATGCTTGTAATGTTACTTGTGGTCGTAATGGAATCTCGTACCTTCTGTTGGGTTTTCCTACCCTTTGACAGACATCGCATCTTTGACAGTACTCCTTCAAATCTCTGTGAATCGTTGGCCACCATAGTCCTATGCGCAATACCTTCTGCGTGGTATATTTACCTGCATAATGTACTCTTTTTATTCCCTCATGGGATTCTGCTAAGACTCTTGGTCTTTCGTTCTCTAACACGTACCTGTGAAAGATGCTATCTGCACCCATTTTGTAGAGGTGTCCTGCAATCAATCAATAGTTGGCAGCGCAGACTACCAGGTTTTTCTTCTGTGTGGTGTTATATTCCTATGGCATGGTACCTGTGCTCAAGTACTGAATGATATATGTGAAGTATTCATCAGTGATATGGACTAAAAATAGTTGTGCATATGGAAATTTGTCTTCTAAATTCATGGGTTCTTCTCCATTTGTGACCCTTGATAGGTCGTCAGGTCCTGTGTTCAATTTTCTTGGTTTGACGATTACTTCAAAGTCAAATTCTTGAAATAGGAGTAACCATTGACAGATTGTCCCCCCCAACACTAGCTTGTTAACTAGATATTTCAAGGCTGAGTGATATGTGAACATCTTGAAGTGTTTTCCCAACAAGTAATGTTTGAACTTTTGCAATGTGTAGACCATGGCTAGGCCTTCTCTTTCTGTCATGTTATAGTTTTGTTCTGAGTCTGAGAGATTCTTGCTCGCAAATGTTATCGGGTGATCCAAGTCCCCCACTCCCAGCTGTGCCAAGATAGCTCCAAGTGCTATGGTTGATGCATCTACATGCACATGGAATGTCTTCTCCCAATCTTGAAATACTAATATCAGCGCAGTGACCATCTTTTCCTTCAAGGTATCCAGACCGTCTTGGCACTCGTCATTCCACTAAAACTTTGTGTCCTTTCTCAGAAGATTTTCCATTGGTGCAATAATCTGCACGTACCCTTTGATAATCTTCTTGTAGTATCATGTGTGTCCAATGTCACTCTTAGCTGAAAAACTGTTTTTGGTGGTGGTAAGTTAACAATTACTATGATCTTTGCAATATCTACGAGTAAACATTGTTTGCATACTATATGGCCCAATAGTATCCCAAACGGTGTTCCAAATATGCATTTACTTATGTTCAATGATATCTGACACTGTCCACATATTTCTAACATTATTCGTAAGACGTCTACATGGTCTTTCAACAAACTATAGACTGTCCAATCATCCAGTTATACTTCAAGAAACTGGTGGATGAATTCCTTAAACACAGCAATGACTACTCTAGAAAATATTGTTGATGCATTCTCCAGTCCAAATAGAATGACTGTGTATTGATATGATCCCCATTCTACCACAAACATGGTATTGTATCTGTCTTCTTGTGTTATCTTGATCTGATGGTAGCCTAAGAATCCATCAGTGAATGAGTAGGCTTCGTGTCCATCTACATTTTCTAAGACTTCTTCCATGAAAGGTGTAGGGAATGGGTCGTGTAGGCATGCATCGTTCAACTTCCTCAAGTTGACACATATCCTTATCCCTCCTTGTTTCTTGTCCTGTACTACCATCGAGCTTATCCATTCTGATTCTTCGATCGGTTTGATGATTCTAGCTTCCAGCATCCTATTGATCTCAACTTTGACTTTCTGCTTATAGATTGGGTTTAGTCTGTAAGGTCGTTGTCTGATCGATCTCACTTCCGGTATGAGTGGTGTTTTCATTTATTCGAACTCTCCGGCTATACCCTTCATATCTATAAAAATTTTCGGAAACAAGTCTTTGTATTCACGCAATAGCTCTGTTATGCTTTCCATTGTTTGTTCATCCCAGTAATCTCCAATGCTGGCCATTTTGGGATGCTTGGTTGTCCCAATGTTGACTTTATTTACCTTGATCGGAGCAGTAATAACTTCTGATTCTATAGGTGGTCCATCCACTTTTCTTTCACCTTCTTCTTCTTCGATCTGGATATCGCATGGATCGTCTTCGTCTGGTGCTTCCTCTTTCACATGGTAACACGACAACAGTTCCTTGATTGTTTGTTTGTTCCACTGTTGTTCTTCTGTGACAAGTTCTATTTCTATCTCTTTGAGGAATATCACTCCTCTTATTTGTTTGAGAGATGTATCTATTTTGGGGTTCTCATTTTCGAATGAGAAAGTGACTGTGAATTTATGTTGCAATGTCTTCCAGGTCGTAGTTCCTTTGCGCAATTCCTGATATGTATACCAGTTCGCTCGTATGCCCTTTAGAATATGTATAAAATGATGAGGCCATTCCTTTAGGGATGTCATTTTCCACAACGTTCTACACTTCTCCAAGTTTTTTGTTGGTGCCCTTTGTCCATCATACTTCTATTTCCTGTTGTTTTTTTGTTCTGTGTTGAACCTTATGCACAGTAACTGCTTACATTGGTACCAACCTATGATTGTCCCTTTGTGTGCGCCCCACCATCCTGCAGGTGTGGCCTTGAGTGCTAGATCAAGTGCTAATAGTCTCTAGTTCTCTAAGTCTTCCTCTTCATAATGTGCTAATAATGTTTCCAAGTCATTGATTCCGTGAAAAATGGGTGGTTCTTTGATTTTTGTGCCTACCCATCTTACTGCACGGTCTATTCTTGCACATCTTCTCGTGGATACTTTGTGTATCCTTTGTTGCCAATTTTATAAATTGGCATCTAAGTCTGTTGAACATGAGGTAATGCTCTGCCAACTGAGTATCTCATCTGCAGTTGGGTTTACGTAATCCTCATTGCACGTAGTTGTTCTATACAACTGGTTGATTTCCTCTAAGTCTAGGCAAGTAGGTTCTACAAACCTCTCCCCCTCTGATGGATCTAATGGTGTGATGACCGTGTACTCTCCTGACTCAAATGTCATCTTCCTGGTATTCAGGTTGATAATGGCATGGTTGTCAAACACCCAATCCAGACCAAGCAACGTTGGGTAAGGTGTTGTGTCGTCCACTATTTCAATAACTTCAAAATCTGCTTTAGTGCGCACTCCATATAGGTCTACTGTCACTCCTTTCAATCTACCTATTGGTAGGACTCTGTGTTGGTTTGTGAGTTTCAATGGAACAGGTGAATAGCCAAATGTGGGCTCTCCCATGCATTTCCATGTCTTCTTTGGTAATACATTAACTTTTGATCCTAGATCCAGTATGATGTCTCCCATATTGAAATCTCCAATGTTGGCATTCAGTCTAAATTCCCTACTTGTTCTTCTTCTTGTGTGTAGGTGATTGACTTTTTTGGGTTCTAGTTTTCCTTCCATCTCGATGCTACATTTTTCTAGTATATTTTGCAATATTTTCACAGATGATGGATCACTTAATACCTTTATACATGATTGCAAAAAGCCTTTGATTGTACTTACTTGTTCTGTGGAATGTATTTCGCTGGTATGATCCAATAACTAAGGCATTTTGTATTATGGTGCTTCCTTACTTTGTTGCGTAGTTGAAGTCATCGCAATATGTTCCTTCTGGAATTCTTGTCAAGCTTGCTTAAATATCTCATTTTCCTTCTGTGCATCGAACTGCTTCCTTGGTTCGGTGTTCTTTTTCACCCATTGATTTTGTGTTGGCTCTTGTCGAACAGTGTCGTCCCCTGTTTTAGCTCCTCCACGAGTAACTATATTAATGTTCCATCCTTTATCCCTTGCTTCGGCTGAAATCCACTGAACATTCTGGTTGTTCTGGTTCCTCTTTTCCTGGATCTTTACTATCAGTGTTGGGCATTCTTTTGTATTGTGGTCCGATGCGTGACAATACATACAAGTTGTTGGTGGAAGTGGACATTCCCTTGCATAATGTCCTAGTTGTTGACAATTGTGACACACCACTGGTCCTCTACCTCATCTGAAGCCTCCTCTTGCTAAGCCTCCACCTCTGTAGCCTGCTCTATCTCCTCTCAGTGCATTATACTGAGGCGCTTGATTATACTACGCGGTATTTTATTGAGGTTGTGATGCATTGTACTGTGGATGCGTGTTATTGTATGGTTTTTGTGCAGTATTATACTGCTACTGTGTAGTGTTATATGGACCTGGAACTGGATTAAACTGCGGTGTGACTTGCCCCTTCATCATTTCTGCCTGCACTCTATATGTGTCTGATGTCCTTTCTTGTATCAAATCCATAGTTCTACAATATTTGTCATCATGGCCCACTGACTTGCAAAAGGTGCAATATGAGCTCTTTGGGACTGTCTAGTATTTCTACATCATCGGGTAGTGATAGGGGTCATGACCCTATTTTATACAAACTTCACACCATGGTCCTCCTATGGGTAATGGGTTTGGCATTCCTATTTCCATATACTGCGTGAATGTTGGACATTTGTTCTTTTGGTGGCCTTTCGTCCTACATGTAGTACACTAAACAACTTCTCGTTTATCTTTTCTCTTATTTTGGTTTAGTTGAAAAGTTAAGTTCTTCAAGTCTTCCTTCAGCTCTTCAATAGATGGGTATGTTTGTTGCTACTGGTTTTCTTCCAGTTGCAAGGCTGCCTGCAGAGCCTCTTCCTGTGTATGGAACTTTTGTTGTCGCAATGGATATTTTTAAGTGTGGGAGAAGTGAGTTGACAAACAAGTGTCGATGTTGCATATCGGTCATGAGATATTTTAACTTTCCCTTCAATCGCTTGAATCTCTGGTCAATCTCCCATACGGATTCTCCTAGTTTCTGTCAGATTTCTATCATCTCATTCATGTTTTGATCCTTTGAGCTCGGCTTCTAGAACTCATTTATCAGTAACTTCATAATGTCTGTCAGTGTCCTTGTCATCCCCAGAGCATTTTTTGCGTCTAAACTCATGTACCAGTCTAGTGTGCGGTCTCTTAGTGTAATCACTAGATACGCAAGTTTGGTATATTCATCAATGATCTGTTTTGCTTCCCAAATCTTTGCACAAATGAACAAGTGTTTCTCAAGGTATTTTGTTGCTTCTCCTCAAAATTCTAGTAACCTGATGGTGGGATCGTGTCCTGCCATTCTGAATGTTGATCTACTACCTCCGCATGGTGTAGATACTTGACTAGTGATGCCTGAACTAGCTCCTCCAGTTGTTGTTCCTTGTGTGGATGTACTTCCTGATGTCTGACTTCTTCTGAACTTCGATTGTCAAAATGGTGGTGTTCCCTTTGGTGTATTAGTCGCACATGGGTTTATGGGTTCCACACTGACATTAATATGGATCGGATTGTTGCCTTCTCTTCCCTTTCTTGGACCTCTCATCTTCCTCTCATATGTTGTGCACAAGATTTCCTCAATCTGCTCCACAACCCAGAGATCCTCTACCTCTTCCTCGTCACTCGCCAAGCCTTCCCTTGTGGCTATGACTCTCTTCTTGGTATTTACCGTGTATTGGTAGGGTACTCCACTACGCGTCTTTCTAGTTGTCGCCATGATCTGCTTGATCTGATTGTCATCCATCATGATTGGGTCCAAGGTTTCCTCCTTCTTTCCCTTATCCTTTCCTCCTTCCATTTCTCCTCTTTCTATCAGTGCTTCCCCCCTTCCCCCATGCACGCAGGGAATTTTAGTTGTCTAACTCCATTGTTAGTACTCCTTTTTTATACAACAGTATCTTGATAGAAGTATATAGTGATCGAATTTACCTTGCTTGAGGTCCACGTAGAAACTCTTGCTCCACTGCGTTGTACGACTTCACTATGTCGACTGCAAACTCTGTTATAAAACCTACCACAATACTATCAAGCCAAAAATCTATTGCGATGGCGAACTTGTTGTTCACCTATTGTAATTGTTCAATATGTACTGGGGTCCACTCTATCTATCGAATCTGATTTGTTGTGTGGTTATCCTTCAACCTTAGTATCCACTCCTGCAATAGATGTGGAAAATCGAAGAAAAATACTTCGTGTAAATCAGTAAACACGTATTTCTCAAGATATTTGTGAGGTGTTAGTCTAGGGTTTCTATTGTCTTTTTTGTGAAAAATCTAGCTCCTTGGTTCTTATCCAAGTTTTGATCTCTTCTTTTGTGGGATTCCACGGTCTCAACATTCCCTTCTAATGGTTCATTGCTCTCTACCCTAACCTTTTATTGATCTGCCTACGACAGATCTTCGAATTATCTCCTCTATTGAATCCTCTCTTGTTCCTACCAACGAAAACAGAACCACTATTGGTTACTCTTCCTCTATATTGTCTGATTTTATTGACCCAAGGTTCATGTTTGTTCGGGTTTCCAACAAAGAATATAAAACTATCTGCCCTCCTAGTAAACTAGAAGGCAACGCAGCACACAAAATGTGTTGCGCAGTCTCACCCGAGATAACTTTAATGGGTGGTTGTAAGACTCGGGTATTTATAGCCTAGGATTGAGTGTGAGATAAGAGAGCTATATATTGGACCATTTATTATAACTTGTAAACACAGTATACCGTTATCGATGAATTAAGAAGGAAATATAACAACTCATTTATTCAACATAATAATAACTATTGAAGACAATAAAGATATGCACACATTCATCACATAACATGTATGTTACTATGGTTCACCCCCTCCTGGGCTACGTCCACAAAAATTTGGCTTTCATCTCTTTTATTATAGTATTTCCACATCTATGGTGTCGTGCAATTACAACTCTTCTCAGTTGGGTAAGATCGGTATGAGGCGAACTAGATCACACTAGGCTCCCCAGCCTGTGATCTAACCCTCAAGATCTACCCTCCCTCCTCCTCTCTATCTCAACATCTTATAAAAAAATGGATTATACAACAAAACATTACATATCGCCTCAACTCATGCATAAAACCTCGTAACAACAATAACATGAACCAACAACCAACCCCTTATGATCCCTAAGTATCTATATTTATACATTTCAGGCTCTTCAGCCATTTACAATACCTTACCAAAACCCTAACCCTATCATTGTTAAGTCTTCCTCCCATGCGTGCGTTTTGTTCTTCCTTCCAGCTGTTTCTTTCCTTGTGCATGCGCGTGTGTTGTGTTTCCTTCCAACTGTCGCTTTCCTTGTGCAAGCTTTCTTTCCCAAAAATGCCTTGCTTTTCTGCTTTGGCCTGCCTCCAATAGTTTATCACCCATGGTATTGGTGGGTCATCTCATCTACATAAGGAGGCCCTCCCCTCATTGTATTTGGTTGGATATCAATGGAATAGAGCCTCTTTCTTATACTTTTGCTAGTGTACGAGGTTTTATTTCTTGTTTAACCATTTATGTGTGGAAATTGTGTTTCTTGGAGCATACAAAAGGGACTTCTAACATCCCCTTTTAACTTTTGGGGCTTTAAGAAAGTTTGATTTTCAGACCTTTAGGCCTAATATTTTTTTAGAAGGAACCGCTCTTTGGTTATAGGAATTAGACCCTATAGCTAGAGATTAGTTTAGGCACTTATCTATTTCATTTCCAGCCACAACAATTTTAGTTTTCTTCTCTAACTTTTTTCTAACAATTTGATATAGGGTTTGCATGCTGATTTTTATAAATATCAGGTTGTTTCAGAGCCACTCACACCTCATTACTCATCCTTAGTTGGCTGAATTGTTCAAGGAAAATCGATGTCTCATCTCTTGCACTCACTTCTCATGTTGATTTGCCTGCTATCTTTCACTTTTAAGTACTATCTTTCTTATTGCATAAAATTTGAGGAAGGTAAGATTTCATATATGAGTGCATTTAAGTAGTTTTTTTTTGTAGATCTTAACCATTTAGTCTCAACTTCATTTCAGACCTGGGAATGATTCATTTAAGGGTAAAACTAGTTTTATTTATGCTCAAAATATATTATCTAATTCACCCTTATGCATCTTCACATTGATGGAAATTAAACTTATGATTTATTCACCAAAACTTTGGATGGAATTCATGTTTAAGCAAGTGCTTACCTCTCTACTTAGGGAAAACTCATTTTTTAATATATTACATTTAACCAACATTTCATTGCATTAAGATTTAACTTCCGATTCAAAAAACTTGTTTCAACATTAACATTCATTTATATTAAATCTTAAATCATATGTATTCAAAGGTTTAATGGTGTAGGCAGATTTGGTTTTGAGGATGAGTTACAGTTTAGAATATGTTGAATCTGCAGACCTTACTTCATCCAACCTTTTACTATGTGTTGACTTGATTTGTATGTAAGGAAATTTGCCTTGGATCTGTTTGGTAAACTAATTTCAATTTCCATAAGCAGGTCTAGCTAACATTTAATCAATTAGTTTTGATTTTGAATGGTATATTTCCAATACTTGCTTTAAGTTTGCTCTACTCGCTGGTAATTTATACATTCATAAAGAAACCTATACTTGTCCATTTAACACATTAACTCACTTAGTGAGCATAGGTTTAAGGTTTTACATGAAATTTGATTTATGGAATGAATATTAAGGATGTGCTATGTTATCCCCTAGCCTACGGATAACTAAGGAGATTATGTCTCGAGGCCCACAAGTCCTAGACATGGAGTACCAAGAGCCAGATAGAATTAAGCATGGACCTAGAGGGCCCATCCTTTTCCTCTTCAGTGCCTCCACTTTGTCAGCAGCAATAACATCCATCACATCGCCCTGGTCTTGCAATAGAAATGGGTCTTTCTCAATGAGGTAATGAGTATGGGTATCATGGTATGTGTCACTATGATCCTCAGATATTTTGAATATGTGCATTTAATTCTTTTTTTCTTTTAATGTGTGTTTGGACCTTATGCCTTTCCACTTGACCACACCTAGGAGGAATGACAAGATTCCCTAGTAAGCTAGTTCCCATAGGGTTTAAGTTTCCATTGGGGGGATTCATGAAAGGTCATCGTATGTTCCCACCATACTTACCACTTTCTATCTTTATCCTACTCATCCATCCCATTACACTGGTTCGAGCATTAGGATTGGCCAAATATCTAAGGGTTGTACCTTACCTTCTGGTAAGAAGGGGCTAAAGGCCCAGAGGGTAAAAGTAGTTGGAAAAAGATAAAATCCAAAAGAATGAAACCTTGAGATGCTTCACCCAGGGATCCCTAAGAAAGAAATAAAACGATTCTTAGCAAGAAACAAAGGGACCCATAAAAATAATAAATCAAGACCTAGTTGGAGGATAGGGGGTCTCAAAATGAGCCAACCCATTAGGTCCATGGGAATGTAGAGGTATGACACTACCAACATATAGTAACCATTCCAGGGTAGTGACTCTCGATGGCAGAGCCAAGAGAAAGGGGGTCTCATCACGAGCCAACCTTCTCATTTTCGTGAAATGCTTGTGGGTAACATTTCCACCACTGGTCACCACGCCAGGGCAATGTCCCCTAACTAACCTCTTGAAAGAAAAAACAATAATAATAAAGATAAAAGGCATGAATGGGCTTGGAAACATTTGCATCCATGAAAAGGTGTAGCTCACCCTCTTTAGAGGCACCCATAGGTAAACCATACATTTCCCTGTTATCACTGCACCCTTTGCCCAGACATCCATTACCACCTCATCCACTCACATGGCCTGGATTTGTCTTCACCCAGGAACATCCCACGTCCAATGAGCATTAACCTAATAGGACATCCTAGTGTCCCCTCCAAACTTGGCTTGTAGAATAGCATAACGTCTTTGAGCACTTTTCCGAGTAAAGGGAATGCGTGAACATGTTTAAAATAACTTGATGATTAGATGTGATTGACATTGCTATGATCCATGTGACTTATGAGCCCATGGAGGGCATATCTGTTGATGTTGCAGGGCCACACCCGATGGAAAAGTACACATGGGGAGATGATTAGTTTGGAACTCCATGGGAATAAAATACCACCAGATGGATGTTGAGACCCCAGCCAGGGGCAGAGACAGATCGAGGGATTGCACCAGAGAGAGAGAGGAAGATGTTTCACCAGGGACAGCCTGACAGGAATAGACCATGGGAGGTTGTACTCTTTCCACCATGATGTAGGCCTTGGAAGGCCCATGACGTCACCCAGGTCACCCAACATTTTGGATGTTTTGGAGGCAGTTGTGTGCCAAGTGGCACGTGTGGCAGGTTCCTAAGGCCCAAGGAGGCCTAACGTTTTTCTCCAGGAGGCCAACGTTGCCCAAAAAGGGCCTAACATCACCCTAAAACGGCATGATGTCACCTTTACAGCTTCTTTTAGGGTTTAATGATGACATTTAATGTAAAACAATTTGGATATTATGTGTAACAGGCCATGTCAGCCTTTTTGACCTAATTTTGGTCATTAGTACTGTATAAATAAGAGGAAAATCACTCTTATTATTGATCATCTTTCACTCACACTTGTGAGGACTGAAATTTGTGCCCTCCTTAGGGTTTCTTGGCTGAAATTTTAGGCGAATTTGTTGAAGAAGGCTTATTTTAGATTATTTTGGCAAATTTCTTGGTGGATGTGTTCAACTAGGGATTTTCTTGATTATTCTTGATGAATGTAAGTGATATTTCTACAATTCTTATTAATTGAAGGGTTATAGTTTTATTTATCTTGCATTTGCATTCAAGATTATGAAATTGCTTGATTAAAATCTAGGAAGACTAGCACATGTTATTGCCCTAGCTTTAAAAGCCTTCACCTACTCGATCTTGTCAAAAGACCATTTTTCTTGAAGCATGTGTTAGGGCCTTGCCATTGCAACACCCTAGTATTACTTGCTTCATATTAACTTATTTTTCTTCATCATTTATTTAAAGATGGAGGAAATCTACCAAGGCCTAGGGTTACCTACACCTTAGTAGATAGTTTCCCCTTAGGGTTTGATAATTGGAGCCTTGGGTTACCAACACTCCAATCTATCAATCTCTCTTGTCTTGAACTCTTCTATTATCATTTTCTTCAACATTTTCCGTTGCATTATTGACTCCACTTTCCCTAAAAAGCACTAGTCTAAGTCCTCTTTGAGTAATTGATCAAAACAACCTTCAAAACCTATTCTTTGATCTTCCTACTAAATATTCCTAACCCTATAATATCCTAACCTACTAACAATATTTATGTTGTTACTAAATTAATCTACAACCATTAAATCCAACATTAAAAGATCATAAAAGCAATTGAAAAGGTTGATTTATACCTTGTCTTGTTTGCTTCTATCAAATGCTAGTATTTTGTTTTCAATGGTTAATGATTCTTAGTCATTTTAAAGCTATTTCAAGGCATTTAATGTGAAGTATTGCTCTATAAAGATTGATGTTATAATTTTTTGTTTACTTCATCATATTCAGCAAATTGTTTTTATCAAGAAAGTTTATGATTTTTTGAAGTGCTAACCAGCAAATGTACTTGCAAATATATATAGTTTCTTGTTTCTTTGTTCCAAGCAGGTACACTTTGATACATTATCATTTCATTGGTTATAAAACCAGGACTTTCTAATCGGCGGTGACTTTTGAGAGGGGATCCTTATCTATCCATTTTGACCTTTCCTTCTCAAAAACCCAGGTCATCGGGGACATCTCCCCTGGGCCTACCACCCTAAATAGAAAGAGACATCCCATTGAGGAGACAATGATAGGATTAGTCTCCATTTATGCCAATTTTCTCTCCTTTAACCTTTCCTTCTATCAAAGTACAAATTGTGCGATAACATTTTGGCACCGTTGTCGGGGAACACTAAGTCAATATTCCTCAAACGACACTTTTTTCAGTAAGCCTTTCCTCAAGAATATTTGTCTTACAAGCTTACCTGACGACTCCACTGAGGGAGATCCCCTCATCCCTTTGATAATTTCAAGAAAATTATCTAGCGACTCCACTAATGATGAAGCCAACCATGACTTCTCAATGGGACCCGGGAAACTTCAAACCTTTAGACATAAGTAGAATCTCGGGATACCCTCAAAAAATGCCCCTGAAGTACTGTTAGGATATTTAGACACTTAGGAATTAGTTAAGATCTACTTGGTCTAATGTTTCATTAGGTAAAAGTGTGTTTCTTAGTGTGTTTCTTTAGTATGCATTTGTAGTTAGGAAATTCGACGGTCACGATATGTTCCTGACATAGAGTGATCTGACGGTTCATACTCTCCTCGATCTTAACGAGCATTGATCCGTAGCTTAACACATGATTGGTCCATGATCTCTATTTAAAGAGCATGGAGATTCATTTTCCAATGATCGATTGTGATAAAATCTCTTGTAAAATGTCTCTGTAATCTTTTTCTTTTGCATTAATAAACTGCTCCAAGTGGTCGCGTTGGCTGGGGCCATGGATGTTTCCCCGTAGGGGTTTTACCACTTGAAAACATTGGTGTGTTGATATTTTATATTGTTTTGTGAGTGGTTACTGAAGGTGTTCATCCTCTGTTGGAATACTTGTAATTTTGAACATGGTTTCAGAGCTTGTTTGAAGACCTGCTCCTGTTGTAGATCAAGATCGTGAAGCCAAGTTGCCTCATCTACATTTTATGTCATTTCCATACATTTCTAGACTGATAGGACTATTCCATTTTTTCTGGAGCATGCGTTTCATTCAAGAACACTTTTCGTTTCACTTGAAAAGGTTTCTGTTTTCCCAAGATACGGCCATTACAGTCAGATCTGAAGGTATAAAGCTTGAATACGCATTTTTTAAATTTTTGCAGAGTAATATTTTGGTTTTATTTCAGTTTTGTATTATTTATTTCCGGGTTGTTGTTATTTTAGATATGTGTATTCTCTTTTCCCCACACCCTGTGTGATCTTGGAAAATCATAAACATATAGGAAAAGGTGCATCTTCCGGGTAAGCTAACCGAGATCTAACCCTTGTTGTCATCAAGAAGCGAAATTTTTTTCTTGTGCGAAAAGAGTTTTTTTTTAGTACGCTCTCCAAGGTCGTCTTCAACAACAACAACAATGCTCCCTCTGAACATTACAATATGTTTTGCTAGATCATTTGGTTAAAAGTTGTCTTATTAAGTAAGAGGTCTTGGGTTCAAGTCTCTCTTTTGTTACGTTTTTTTGAAAAAGTTCATGCTAAAATTATAAAATGTATTTCACTTCAAGAATAAAAGTGAATCACTATAAGTAGCTTTAATATGTTATTTTAGAGTTATTCATTTTGCATGCAAATTTTCTATTATAAAGTAACTTCATTGTAAAAGTGATCCCCACTTCTCTTTATAAAAGTGGGTCACTTCATAAAGCAGCTTACACTATCACATGGTCATTTGCTTACTGTTTATGCCTTTTTTTAGAAGGGCATAACTCTCACATCCGAAGTCTGTTTTCAGTGCCATTTTTTTTAAAACCCCACAACTTTTCAAGCTCTTTCCATCCAAATCATCAATTTCAGTTTTTAAATCCATATTATCTGCATATTTAATATGGCTTCTACGTAATGTTTTTCTTACCAGCACCAACTACTTCCAATGGAAATCTCATATGGAAGAGTTATTAAGAAGTATAGGCTTGTACCGGATTACCTTGGGAAAGGAAAAATAACCCACTAATGATGATAAGAAATCCAAATGGGCTAATAGGAGTGACGAAGCACATGGACTAATCGGAATGTCCATCTCTCTTGATTTAAGATACCACCTTCAAGAAATTGATGACCTCGAAGAAACTTGGGAAAAGATTGAATCTGTGTTTGGTAAACTCAATATTATTCGAGCACAACAGTTAGAAAATAAAGTACTGACCTTGAGTCCAAGTGATTTTTCTTTCCTTGGAGACTATCTATCTAGGTTTAAAACACTCATAATTTTATGTGAAGAATGTAAGATAAAAATGGAGGAAGAGTGTTGCATCTATCTTATTCTTTCTAAGCTAGGTAGTGCATATTTTGTGTTTGTATCTACCTTTTATTCCATGAGAGAGGTTCTAGGGAAAGCTTATGAAAAACCCACTCTTGAGTCATTTTGTGCTACTTTGATTAGAGAGGAAGATAAGCGTGTACAACTTGGAGTGATCAACACCGCAGGTACCTCCAACAAAGCCTTAGTTGCCCAGCAGAAAGAAAAACCCAAGAATCCCAAGAAGCAACATCCTCGCCACAACAACAAGCAATATAAGGGTCCCAAACCCACTCAAATAGCTTTTGCTCTGAATGGAGACAAAGGAGAAAAATATAAAAATAAGAATACTGGCAGACATTGCAACTTTTGTGATAAAGATGGTCGTGATGAGTCCAAATGTTTCAAGAAGATGGCAGCTTTAGAAGCAATGATGAAGAAGCACAACATCATCATTGATTCTACTTCTTCTTCTCCTTCTCATGGACATGCACTTTATGCTTCTAGTGTCTCCTTCAATACACCTTCTACTTCTACTTCTGATAAGTGGCTTATTGATTCTGGAGCATCTTATCAGATGGCTAAGGATAGAGACATATTTTCTACTTTAAATGAATGTAACACTAAGAAAATATTTGTTGGTGATGATAGATCTCTTAGTGTTGAAGAATCTATAACATTTCAAGTAGAAAATGGTCATTTCAATGATGTATTATGTGTTCCAAGTATTTCTTGTAACCTTCTATCACTATATCAAATCACTCATTCAGGTGAAGGTAAAACCGTAGAGTTTTCACCTCACCAAGTTGTAATCAAGGATCTAAAATATCCTAAGAATGTTCTTGCAACTGGAATTGTTGATGATATTACCAGGTTGTACAAGTTTGACAACTTTGGGTCATTATCTTTTTCATCATTTTTGGTTTCTCATAGCGATGACTTGAGCAAACTTTGGCATGAGCGGTTTAATCATCTAAACTATCGCTCATTGCAGCAACTATGTAATCAACATAGGGTGACTGGTCTTCCTCTTGCTTCATGCAGAGATGGTGTTTGTGTCGGTTGTGTTCTCGGAAAACATCATCGGGACAGTTTTGAAAAACGTGCCTCTTGGCATGCCTCGGGTCCTTTGCAGCTTGTTCACATTGATTTGTGTGGTCCCCTTTATTCTCCTTCTTTTTCTGGGTGCAAGTATTTCTTAACTTTCATTGATGAGTTTTCCATACGTACTTGGGTTTAATTCTTAAAACTTAAGAGAGAAGTTTTTGACAAGTTCTTTTCCTACAAGGCCCTTGTAGAAAAGCAATATGGACATCAAATTCAAAGGTTAAGAACAGATAATGGAGGCGAATATGTGAACAATAATTTTACAAGCTATTGCACTACACAGGGAATCCAAATGCAACACATTGTTCCATATACACCATAACAAAATGGTGTTGTTGAGAGAAAGAACCGCACATTAAAAGAAATGGCTAATTGTATGATCCAATCTAAGGGATTAGGTCTAAAGTATTGGTCGAAAGCCATCAACTGTGAAAATACATAGTAAATCGCACTCCCACAAAGTCTCTTAAAAATATAACACCGGAAAAATATTCGACTAAAATTAAACCAGATGTAAGTCACTTCCGTGTATTTGGCAGTATAGCATGGGCTCACATTCCTGATGAGAAAAGGAAAGCATTGCAGACTAAAAGTGAGAAGTGTATATTTGTTGGATATTCTGAAGATGTAAAAGGTTGTAGACTTCTTCAAACACATTGTAATGAAATTATTGTTAGAAGAGATGTTAAATTTGATGAAAATATCTTGGCCTGTGAGCCTATTCGGCGTTTGTGCCTTCTTTGGCTTGCGAGCCTAATTCGACGTTTGTGCCTTCTTCGGCCTACAATCCATCTTCGGTGTTTGTGCCTTCTTCTGTTCTGGTTTCTTCTTCAGATGATGACACCGAGGATGAAAATCCACCTCCGCCTGCTCACTTTCCTCCAGATGAGTCCTTTGAACCTAAACTAGCACCAACTCCACCGCATCCTAGATGGGTCTGTTCAACATGAGAAGAAGTTGGT
>ML794834.1:201415-217556 GCA_009831015.1 Picea engelmannii | reverse complement strand
CTTTCTTGCATGAAGATTTGCAAGAAGAAATCTACATGGAACAACCTCTTGGCTATGTCCAGAATCACTCTAGCCTTGTTTTTCACCTTAATAAATCTCGTTATGGTCTCAAGCAATCTCCCCAAGATTGGTATGCCAAAATGGAAAACTTTATTATTTCCACTAGATTCTCTAGATGCCATTCTGATCCTAATGTCTATACCAAAAAAGTAGGAATCCATCTCATAATCCTTGTCCTTTATGTTGATGACCTTATCCTTACTGGTAGTGACTTCCTTAAGAATAAATTTGAAATGACAGACTTAGGTTTTTTGCACTAATTCTATTTAAATGTCATTTTTCTTGAAGCATTTGCTAGGACCTTGCCATTGCAACACCCTAGTCTTACTTGCTTCATCTTAGCCGATTTTTCTTCATCATTGAGTTAAAGACGGAGGAAATCTACTAAGGCTTAGGGTTACCTACAACTTAGTAGCCAGTTTCTCCTTAGGGTTTGATAATTGGAGCCTTGGGTTACCAACACTCTAATATATTAATCTCTCTTGTCTTTAACTCTTATATTATCATTTTCTTCAACATTTGTCACTACATTATTGACTCCATTTTCCCTAAAAAACACTAGTCTAAGTCCTCTTTGAGTAATTGATCAATTAAACAACCTTCAAAACCTATTATCTGATCTTCCTACTAACTATTGCTAACCCTAGAATAGCCTAACCTACTAACAATATTGTTATTGTTAATAAAGTAAGCTACAACCATTAAATACAACATTAAAATCTCATAAATCAATTGAAAAGGTTGATTTATACCTTGTCTTGTTTGCTTCTATCAAATGTTAGTATTGTGTTTTCAATGGTTAATGATTCTTAGTCATTTTGAAGCTATTTCAAGGCATTTAATGTGAATAATTTCTCTATAAATATTGTTGTTATAATTTTTTGTTTACTTCATCATATTCATCAAATTGCTTTCATCAAGAAAGTCTATGATTTTATGAAGTGCTAACCAGCAAGTGTACTTGCAAATATATATATAGTTTATTGTTTCTTTGTTCTGGGAAGGTACACTTTGATACATTATCATTTCATTGGTTATAAAACAAGGACTTTCTGATTGGTGGTGACTTGTGAGAGGGGATCCTTCTCTATCCATTTTGACCTTGCCTTCTCAAAAACCTAGGTCACCGGGGACGTCTTCCCTAGGCCTACCACTCTAAATATAAAGAGACATCCTATTGAGGTGACAGTGATAAGATTAGTCTCCAGTTACGCCAATTTTCTCCTTTAACCTTTCCTTCTATCAAAGTACAAATTGCGCGATAACATGCTCTACTCTTAATTTGCTAGCATATAAACCTTTACTCACATTTACATAACTCATAAATTAACCCTTGAGGGATAATGTTGGATGCTTAGAATCAAATCAGGAAATTGGATTAGTTTAGTTTAGTTTTTCATAATTCATTTATTGGAAGAAAATTTCTTAAATTTTATGGTCAATCTAACATTCAAAGGATAACAATACAGTTTAGCTTAGATATGATTTTACCATTTGATTTCATATGCTATATATGTTGTTTATGATTATTGATGATGCACTTGTGGTACTTTTATTTGATGTGATATCTTGAAATTTGACTCTAACTCTCCCTTAAGAAATTAATCAACTTCAACAGTAGGTACATTCAATTGTCTAAGTGGTTAGGCAAACATATGGAAATGTGTTGTTAATTCTGAAATTTCATTCTTAGCCTTAATGCTTTTTTGGATGAACAATCCTTGTTTACAACATTCACTTTGATGCAAATACTATTCACTTAAATGAAATTCAAATCACATGCTTGTCATAATCACTTAGTGTCTATACTTTCCAACACACAAGTCTTTTGAAGTATTGAATTTATGGTTCAGATGTGATGTTTTGGCATTTCATGAAACCAGTTATTATGATGGAATGTTGAATGGTTGAGCACTTATTTCAATTGTCTTCTAAACATCTTCATTATTGGGTAATATGTTTCATGGATGATCAGTTAGTTGTTTGATGGCAATCTAATTCACTCATGGTTCGAATACATATCTATTTGGAAAGCATTCCCTTATTTCATGTCAAAGTTTGTTCTTTTCATGATAGTTGCTCACTGCACTTTACATTTATTTTGAATGCTCAAATGGATTTATGAGTTCAAAAACACATTATCTTAAACAATTTGCAACTTTCATTTTCCAACATCACACTTAAGCAATTTGCATTAGTGATTGAATTAATTGAATCCAAACTTTCACAATTTGCAACACTTGAGCAGAAAAAATCCAACACATGCATCAGGAATGAGGTTAAGATGTCCCTCCTTCTTCATTTTTTTAGTGGGGCTATAATGTGTATATGGTTAAACAAGTCCTTGGGGTGACATGACTTTCATCCATAATTTTGGGCTTAAGACTTAGTATTGTATTCCTTGTCTACAGTCATAGTCTTGAGCCACAACTATGTTGATATTATGGTAGTTTCCGGAGGTATTAACCTCCATATGTAACCTTTGACTAGAATAGAATATTTTGGAAGCAAGAGAAACCCTAAACAAATGTGTAAAAACCCTAGAAGACAAGTCATCTCAGTAGAATAAATAATATTAAAGGGTTACCCTACAGAAAGAGAAGTCGACCTAGACAGGTGACAAGAAGGACTATAAATAGAATACGCTTGAGCTCATTTGTACACTCACTTCACTCACTCTCTCAAGTATAGTGCAAGTCTAAAGCTATAGCTGCAAGAAAGGAAGGGGAATATTTTGGGGTGATTCTTGGTCTCTCTCTCTAGCGCTATCTAGCCTAAGATATGCACCCTACCTTCTAGTATCTATTGGTGGTATTCTTGGTGATATTCTTGGTGGTATTTTGATATTCTTGCTGGTATTCTTGGTGGTAGCCTAAGAAGTGAAACTGCAACTGTTGCAGTTGAGTATTGTTCTTTTTTGGTGGTTGTACAGACTCTCTCTCTTGTGTGCTACCCTTAGAGGAGGTGTGCTCTCCTTGTCTTGTGTTATTGTTGCAATTAGATGGTGTTTTCTGGTTCCATCTTGTGTTAATGTTGCGGCTAGGGTTTATCTGTTGGTTCTAGTGTGGATTTTCAAAATCATTCTATCTAGTAAAGGTTAAAGTGTTGGGGGGTGGCTACATGCCTATGGTTGGGAGACAATAGTGATATTATCTATGGTAAAACAAGCACATCAAAATATTCTAACATGTTATGGGCCCACACTACCTTCAGAACATTCTAACCGCTAGAAGGTAAATCAGGAGTTCTTTGTCAAGCTCGTTGTAGCACCAATTGCAGTTGCAACTAGGGTTTCTGATTTTGCAGCTGCAACAAACCCTAACCTACATTCTTGGGCACTTTCAGTGAAGAATTGGACCTAATTTTTGGGTATTCTAGTGCGCCCTAGCCTAGCGCATCCTCTGGTTCCCTTAACCAACAAAAACATCAAGTTTGAATTCTTATTCAAAGTCAAAGGTTCACTAGTCAAAGTGGTCAAAGGTTGACTTTTGGTTAAATTGATTGTTGTGCTCAAATTTGACATTTCATAGTTTCTAGCTTGTTCTAATAATTGAACCCTTTTTATTCAGTTTCTAACTTCTTCTTTTCAAGATGGTATCTAGTTTCATATTAGAAGAAAAGTTGAACGATGCTACAAAATTTCAAAGGTATGCACATGTATATGCTTTTCAAGTTATATCATCCAGCAAAGCATGAGTGTGTTTGTAGGGGATATACAAGAGACCTTGTCCAAGAAGCTACATTGGATTCAGTAAATTCAGAGGAACAAGCACACCCTTCCTAGCAGTTGAGGCTCCAAGTTCCAGGTTTGATTGATAAAATTGTTAAGTTTCAATTTGCACATATCAAGTTTGATAATTTCTACATTACAAGTAAACACTATAGTTGTGACAACAATATTTGAAAACTTATATTACTGCTAGGTATACTTGATTGCATGTAAGTACTATTGATATAGATGTTTATTGCACTTGTTTTCAAAATGAACTCACATCTCCTCTAGGAGATATTTCTTGTTTTTCTCTCTGGCAGGTCACCTTGGTAATTCTATGATGACTACCATCCTTGTTACCATAGACATGTTCTTATGAAAATGCTATTGGAAATAGTGTTTCTTTGTTGTTCTTGTTCTGGGCAGGTCATAGGTCTGATAAGGAGCTAGAGTGACAATTGCAAACATGAAGTAGATAACTCCATCAAGAAATGACGTAGGTGATCTCACCAAGTACCAATTCTAAAGGAAGCGTGTAAAGAAAAAGAATTTTTGGACATCGTTCACTCATATGTGTGTGGACCAATGTCAAACTCCTCACTAAGTGGGAGAGAACACCTCATATGGTTTCAAGACATTCTATAGAGAGGTCAGGATTAGGAGGGAGCTCAATACTCCCTACAATCCTCACTAGAATGGTGTAGCAGAAAGAAAGAAACAATCCATTGAAGAATCTATTAAGGCAATGATGAATGACCAGAATCTATCCATGTTTATATGGAGAGAAGAGGCTATGACAACCGTATATGTTCAAGAAGTCCTCATTGTATATTGAATAACATGACTCCAGAAGAATCTTTGGTTGTCATGTCTATAATCATGTTCCCAAGGAAAAAAGAAAGAAGTTGGAACCTTTAAGAAAGAAGGGCATATTCGTTGGATATATTGAGTCATCAAAAGCTTACAAAATCTATGTTCTAGGTCAACAGAGGGTTGAAATCAACAGAGATGAGATTTTTGATGAAAACATTGTCTTTAGGAAATCTATAGAAGATTCCATGGATCCCAACGATGAAGAATATGAAGGTCCCAAGGAGGAAACTACATCTTCTCCATAACATCTCAATGCAGAACCTTCCACCTTTGAAGAAGCAATCAAGAAGAAAGAATGGAAGGAAGCTATGATGAAGAATATCAATCCATCATGAAAAATGATGTATGGGAAATTGTTCCTAGACCTGAAGGAAAGTATGTAGTCACTTCAAAATGGGTTTACAAGATAAAATCATGAAGTAGATGGGAGTATTGATAAATACAAGAAAACATTTGTGGCCAGAAGGTTATCACAGCAAGAGGGAGAAGACTATGATGAGATGTTTTCTCCAGTTGCCAGATACACCTCTATTAGAGTCATCATATCTCTTGCAACATCCATGGGTTTGAGCTTATATCATATGGATGTAAATACCACCATTCTCAATGGAGTAATTGAGGTAGTATACATAGAGAAACCTCAAGGTTTTGAGTTACACACGAGAAAAACCCATGTATGCAGATTAAAGAAGGCCTTGTATAGACTCAAGCAAGCTCTAAGAGCTTGGTATGCATGAATTGACATTTACTTGATAAGACTTGGATTTTCCAAGAGCTATGTTGATCCAAACCTTTATTACAAGGTTGTGAATGATGCACCTATGATCCTGCTACTATATGTTGATGATTTGTTTCTGACAGGTGCAAAGTCTCATTATTCAATGTAATAGGGAGTTAGCCTATGAATTCGATATGAAAGATCTTGGTCTCTTGCATTATTATTTGGGACTAGAAGTATGGAAGAAGCATGGTGAAATATTCTTGGGGCAAGGGAAGTATGTTGTAAATATCCTTCATAAGTTTGGGATGATGGAATGCAAATCCATGGATACTCCCATGGTGAATGATCTGAAGAAGATGAGAGGCTCTTATTCTGATCCAGTACACTCGTCCCTGTACCGACAATTGATTGGGTCATTGATGTATTTGGTTAATACCCCACCAGGCATTTTCTTTGTTGTGAACACATTGAGCCAGATCCAGGTGGAACCTAGAAATGAGCATTTGATCAATGCAAAGCACATTTTGAGATATCTTCATGGGACGCTAAATTATGGTTTGAGATATGCCTCAAACAGTGACGTACAATTGCATGGATTTAATGATCTAGATTGGGAAGGGAGTGCAGATGAAAAAAAGAGTACTTCTGGTATATGTTTCAGTTTGGGCTCTGTTATGATATCATGTGCTAGCAGGAAGCAAAAGTTTGTTGCACTTATCACTACAGAAGCAGAGTATATTGCAGCTTGTGATGCTTGTAAGGAATAAGTATGACTTCGTAAGTTGATTTCTGGACTATTTTATCAAGTGTTGTATTCGACTTTGATATATTGTGATAATCAGAGTTGTGTGAAGCTCTCAAGTGTTGATGATTGCAACTATGTGAGACATTCTCCAGCTTACAAACCTGTGAGATGTGGATCATTGCAGCCATGTGAGATATTCTCTAGCTTACAAACCTGAGATAAATCCCTTGAAGAGGGTGTGTGGTTCCTATCTAAGACAGATATGGAACGTAGAGATGAACTCCTCCATTCAGAGAGTTGAGAAGAACTCCAAATTATTATCTTGTGGGAAAGGTGATCTGTTGAGTTAGAGGTGTTTGTGGCTAAGCACAAGGTGACCGTGTGAAATCCCAAACTGTTGGATGCATCATCATGAGAACAGAAATGAAGATGATGTATTATCCTCCTCTGAGAAGAAGAGTTGACGAGAAACTCCAAATGACTCTCCTGTGTAATGCAGTGGAAAATAAGATCTGTTGAGTGGATGTGTGTGTGGACGAGCACAGGTGACCGTGTGAAGAAGTGGTTCCACTGTGTAATATAGTGAGATAGAGATATGGACATCCCTATGGATGTGTCCCTAGTGGATGAGCACTAGTGGGTGTATCAAATCCCTTGTTATATTGTTCAAGAGTCATACTTTCATGTAACCCTAATTGTAATGTAAAGGGTACAGGTCGGCCCCACCTTAATGTAACTGGTAATTAATATAAAATATAATTAATCTGATTAATATTAATTATATTATAAGATAGCGAGGTCGGACCTATTGTGCCAATAGACACTTCAACTGACAGTTTTAGGTTAGTATAAGTAAAGATAAATTCCCCATTGAGGAATCACATCTTTCAAGTGAGTTTGGAAATTTCAGCAAGTACACCTTCTTGGGAAAAGTGTGCACCTCTCTTAGGTGCTATTCTTCTAGGGTTTGAGCACCCTCTTGTGTGCTAGGTTTTATATTGGTGGTGAAGTTATTTCTCTTGAACAATATAGAAAATGATTTGACTGAGTTTTCTTCCCTTGTTGAGAAGGGTTTCCCAGGATACTTCTTGTGTTCTTGTGCATGGTGCTTCTTCTTGTGATCTTGGTTGCTGCAACATTTATGGTTATGGTTAAATGATAAAAATGAAATGATGTTCATGCTTAACCTTGACTATTGAAAAATCAATGTGGTATCAGAGCATAGGTCTTGAAAGAACCCATTTCACAAGCATCTACCAAGTCTCCTCTCACTTTTACAGAACCATACGACCCTCCTAGGGTTTCCAGAAAAAATTGTACGACCCTCCTAGGGTTTCCAGAAAAAATTGTACAACCCTCCTTTCTTTGGTGATACATCCCTTAATACTTGGATGTTGGGGATAATTTTGGCATAGAATAGTATGGCCTCCTCTAGCGCATCTCCAGAAGCTCTCAAAGTGAAATTCTGAGAAATTTTTATTTTTGGCCCTAGGGTTTCTAGGGTGTCGAAATTTCTTGCAGAATATTAATCTTAGATTTCTGAAGAAACATTTCTATTGAATCAGAAAGCATATGTGTGACACTATAAATTTTATTGTTGGTAGTCATAAGTCCAACATAATCCAAGGTTACTAATTCAACCGAATCATTAGGTTTTCAAAATCCAGTTGGCGAGAATTTGAAGAAACCAATCAAATGAAGAACAAAGCCTTAGTAGAAGATAGGCTTGATGGAGCAAGCAACTTCATCTCCTAGAAATCAAGGCTTCAAGTCACCCTTGAAGAAGATGACCTCTTGGATGGGGTAACTAAAACCATACCAGACACAACTATAAATGTAGAGAAGAAGATAAGAAAGGAAGAAGATGTCAAAGCAATAAAATTAATCATCTACTCAGTAAGAGATCATCTCTTACCTCGTATTTCCAACCTGAAGACAACCTATGATATGTATGACGCTTTGAAAGAAATTTTTGAAAGTGACAACACCCTCAGAGCTCTTACCTTGAAGAGCCAACTTCAAAGTACCAAAATGACGAAAGGTGACACAGTTGTCATCTTCTTTATGAAGTTATCAGAGATTAAAGAACAACTAGAGACCATCGGAGAAATCATGTCTAATAGAGAACTTGTCTTAACCACTCTCAACAACCTTCCAAAATCATGGGAGCCTTTACTTCAGAGTATCAGTGGAAGAGAAACTCTACCAACCTTTGATGGTCTATGAACAGATTGTACTCAAGAAGAACTTAGAATTAGAGATAGAGGAGTGGAAGATTCCTCGGAAGAAAATCATGCTCTTGCACTTCATACAAAGAAAGGAGGAAAATTCAAAAGAAAATTCAGGAAAACGTTTAAAGGTGAGAAATATTCATCAAATCCAGGTTATCAAAGAAGATATGTTTTACAAATTCAGTGCTTCAGATGTGACAATTATGGACACTATGCAATAAATTGTCCAACCAAGAAGAAGGGAAGACAATATGCTTCCACCATTGACATTGATCCAGACCCACCTCAAAAGAATGAAGAAAAGAGAGAGGAGAAGTACTTCCTCTAAAACTAAAGGATGACTACAAACTAGGTAAACAAATTGATTTCAAATTTTATAGTTGATTGCATTTTTGAATAAATCCCTAGTATGGGAGCCCTCAAACACTTGGACCATTATCCCTGGTACGGGAGTCCAAACCATATTCAATTGATTATTATGCGAGAACAAGCAGAGATAATACCTTCTCCTCCTTCAGCAACTTAGAGGGAGACAAACGTTATTCAAGTTGATCCAGTTTCTCCAATTGATATGTTCAGAGATACTGCAGTAGGGCATAAAAGGCCTACCTAGACTCACTCTGCAAGAGGAAAAGAAACATACAAGCCTCTCAAGGCACAACCCGAGAAATTAAAAGATATTTTCAAGCTATCCTGCAAGTCATAAGCCACCTTATTGATGGTGAGCCTCCTTGTCTTAGATAAGCAACTGGACCATGTATGGAAAGATGCCATAACAGAAGAATACCAATATATATAAAAGAATGATGCATAAGATATTATTCAGGGACCAAAAGGGAAGTCTTTGGTAACTTCCAAATGGATCTATAAGATCAAACATGCAGCTAATGGAAGTGTCTAGAAATACAAAACGAGATCTATAGCCAAAGGTTTCTCACAAACAGAGGGAGTTTTCTACGATGAGACACTTGATCCAGTAAACCTGATACACTTCCATCCGTACTACCATCCATGAGTTGGAAACTATATCAGATAGATAAATTCTTGATGAGTTTGGAGTTTAGCAAGAGTGTTGTTAATCCAAAAACTATATAATTATAGTGTTGATGACAAGAGCATGATTTTGATGACTTATTCAAAAATTATTGTTGTTGGATACAAGTAATCCTTGAATTTTGAATTTGAGTTAAAGAATCTGAGTATGATGCACTACTTCTTGGGACAAGAAGTATGACAAAGGACCGATGAGATTTTCCTGAGTTAAGGAAAATATACAGTGAAGATATTAAAGAAGTTCAAGTATGACAGAATGCAAAATCCACCGTGCTAAATTTAAAAGGAGAAGATTGATGAAGATTCAGATGAGACTAATCCACACCTGATTGAATCATTGATGTATCTGGTTAAACACCAGACTTGATTCATGCCATGCAGTGAATGTGCTTAGTCATTTCATGAGTCAAACTAAACAAACTCTCTAGACAACAACAAAACATGAGGCACAGTTGGATATGTCCTGAGATATGCCTCCAGAGTGAACTTGAGTTTTTAGGATATGTCGATTCAGATTGAGTAGAAAGTGCAGTGGATTGGAAGAGAACATTTGATTGATGTTCTACCATGAAGTTTTCCATGGTTTCCTGGTGCAATGAGAAACAAAATATTTGTGTCCTTGAAAACCACAGAAGCAGAGTATGTACCATTGAGTGTGTGAAGCAATATGGCTTCAGAATCTTCTGACAGATTTACGTGATCATGAGATGGATCCTATGATGATAACCAAGAGTTGTGTATAAATCTCCTTGAGAACCCAGTGTTTCATGATGGATCGAAAGACGATGAGATGAAATATTCTTATATCAGAGATATGATGCAGAGGAAAATTGTACACATGCAGTACCCTTCCTACACATGAGCAGATTGCAGACATCTTCACCAAACTAACTTGGTGAAGAATGCCTTCCTAGTTGAGAGGGAGTATTGATGACTCTGACCAAGACAAAATTCAGAGTACATCTATGTGAGACTTGGCATGATGAAGAATGTCTCCCTAGCTGAGAGGGAGTGTTGATGATTGCAGTTATGTGAGACATTCTCCAGCTTACAAACCTATGAGATGTGGATCATTGCAACCATGTGAGATATTCTCCAACTTACAAACTTGAGAGAAAGACCCCGAAGAGGGTGTGTGGTTCCTATTTGAGACTAAGATGGAACATAGAGATGACCTCCTCCATTCAGAGAGTTGAGAAGAACTTCATATGATTATCCTGTGGGAAAGGCGATATGTTGAGTTAGCCGTGTCTCTAGATGAGCACAAGGTGAATGTGTGAAATCCCAAAGTGTTGGGTGCATCGTCATGAGAACAGAAATGAAGATGATGTATTAGCCTCCTTTGAGTAGAAGAGTTGATGAGAAACTCCAGATGACTCTCATGTGTAATGCAGTGGGAGAGAAGATCTGTTGAGTGGATGTGCATGTGGACGAGCACAGGTGAACATGTGAAGAAGTGGTTCCTCTATGTAATGCAGTGAGCCAGAGATATGGATATCCCTATGGATGTGCCCCTAGTTGATGAGAACTAGTGGGTGTATCAAATCCCTTGCTATACTGTTCGAGAGTCAGACCTGCCTGTAACTCTAATTGTAATGTAAAGGGTACGGGTCGGCCCCACCTTAATGTAACTAGTAATTCATATAAAAGATAATTAATCTGGTTAATATTAATTATGTTATAAGCTAGTGAGGTCGGCCATGTTGTGTCAAATAGACACTTATGTTGACAAGTTCAGGTTAGTATAAGTAAAGGTAAATTCCCCATTGAGGAATCACATATTTCAAGTGAGTTTGGAAATTTCAACAAGTACACCTTCTTGGGAAAAGTGTGCACCTCTCTTGGGAGTTAGTCTTCTAGAGTTTGAGCACCCTCTTGTGTGCTAGGTTTTATCTTGGTGGTGAAGGTCTTTCTCTTAAAGAATATAGCAAAGGATTTGGCTGGGTTTTCTTCCCTTGTTGAGAAGGGTTTCCCAGGATACTTCTTGTGTTCTTGTGCATAGTGTTTCTTCTTGGGATCTTGGTTGCTGCAACATTTATGGTTACGGTTAAATGCTAAAAATGGGCTGATCTTCATGCTTAACCTTGACTATTGAAAAATAAACATCAAGAACCTTGTGTTCCATGACAGGTCAAAGCACATTGAGATCAAGTATTATTTTATCCATGATAAAGTCCAGAAGCGAGAAGTGATTCTCTAGTACATCTCCATCGATGAGCAAACAACTGATATTTTGACAAAGCCTATGTCCAAGATAAATTTTTCATACTTGAGGGACAAGTTGGGACTTGTGTAGATACCCTCCTTTGGTTCAAAAGGAGGAGATGAATTCCTCGATTGGGAGGGAGTGATCATATATGGCATCATGGATAGTTAGTGTGTTGGTCGACAAACATTCTCTAGGTGGAGAATGGTCCAGGAAGAACATATTGTTGATGGACTGACCATGGACATATATTCTCTTGGGGAATTTCCCAGACAGGTAGAATGGTCCAGGAAAATTATTCTCTTGGGGATTTTCCCAGATAGGTAGAATGGTCCATCTCCCTGAGTTCACAAGAGTGACCAAAGTGGGGAGATTGGTACAAGACAAACATTTTCCTTGAGTTCACAGTAGTGGCCAGAGGGGGGGAAATGGTCCAGGACAGTCATTCTTCCTGAGTTCACAGTAGTGATCAGAGTGGGAAGAATGATCCTTATAGCCCATGGCGTAGCTTTTATCATCTAGGAGGACTGTCATTATTTTAGGACATATGTTCAGATTAGAAGAATGGTCATTGTAGCCCATGGCATGGCTTTCAGCATCTGTTGGGACATTCATTTTTTTGTGTCACATGCAGTGACGAGGATAGGAAGAATGGTCCCTATATCACTTTGTTGAGTGAGTGGCTTATGTGAAACACTTGTTGAGTGTGCTAAGTCCAACACATGACTTATTCATCATCATGCTCGATTACTCAGATGGAGTATGGCCTCGGAAGATGATGCAAACAATGATATTATTTGTGCACTCACTTCACTCACTCTCTCAGGTATAACGCAAGTCTGGAACAACAGCTGCAAGAAAGGAAGGGGCATTTTTTGGGGTGATTCTTGGTCTCTCTCTCTAGCGCTATCTAGCCTAAGATATATACCCTACCTTCTAGTATCTCTTGGTGGTATTCTTGGTGACATTCATGGTGGTATTTTGATATTCTTGGTGGTAGCCTAAGAAGTGCAACTGCAACTGTAATATACCAAATATAAATGTAATGTTCCCAAGGGCGAGCCCTGATGTAAAGCTTGCATTATGAATTGTAAGTATGTTTTATTAGGCTAGTGAGCCAAGTTTATATAAGCTGGGGGCTTATGTGATTATTAGGCCAGGGAGCCTAAGTGTTGAAGGCCAAGAGCCCGCTTTTGTATATGTAATCATGCAGAGAATTAATAAAAATATAAACACCGCCGCGTGCAGGCCGACACGATGAATGAGTGATGGGGGACTAAGCATCCACAGAGTGGGAAAGGGATTAGGGGCCAAGTGTTGAGCCCGGGGCTTAAGCCTTGGGAATAATATTTTAATATTATTCCAAAAGATATGTGCATTATATGTTTTAACCTAAGTCCTTTTGGAAGGACATGTGATTTTCTAAATGGTGGGAGGAACGCATGCAATCGCATGGGTGACAAGTGTCAACCCTGGTGCATGCAATAAAAGGCTGAGACGATCCATGTTGGGGGGTTCCTTCTCCATTCGACCCTGGAATGTCCTGAGCGTGAACCATGTGACCTCTGCAAAAGACCCTCGTGCAATTCTGAAATGGGGAAAAATCCTGTGTTTGTTCTGAAGAGCCAGTACACCTTTGTTCAGACCGTGGAGTCTGTGTTGACCCCTGCGGGAATTGCTAGTCACGCAATCCCGAAACCATAGCTATGGGACTATGCTGTAATGGCAGTGAAAACTGCTAAATCGAGCTATGATAGGGGTTCCTCCTTCATTAGACCTGATCTACTAAACGATACGTCCAACCCAACCTCTGTAAGAGTATTCCCCGTACACCCTTTGAACCAAGAGTCGCAGTGTTGATTCGGAGAGAGCCTGTGTCAAATTAGAAAAGATGATGCATCCTTTATCTGACAGAGCGAGCCTGTCCATGGAGTCCCTGTCCCGAAGTCGTGACTGTGAGACCATCATGTGATTGCTGAACCAGTTTTGGGAAATCCTGTGTCTATTTTCCCGTGGGTTGTTGTGGTCATGCAGTACTGGACTGCGTGTGGATTGTTGGCCATTTGTTCAACACTCTCTTCAGGTGAGAGAGGTGATTGAGGTTGGAAGAACAGGTTGTTGGCCTATGAGAGATTCTCTCCAGGTGAGAGAGTGCGCAGAGGAAGGAGAGAACTCCTGGAAGGAACCCTGTAACTGCCACAGAGCTCGAAGACTTCTGGTCCGGTCTATTGTTGTAACCCAAGGCAAGGGAGGTTAGTAGCCGAAGGACTGTCTAGGTGACAGAGAAGGTGTATACTCCTGGGGTGGAACAGGCACGTGGGGAAAGAGCGTCTATAGGTAGTGAGCATGAGTGGTTCCTGGGAGTGAATTCCTTCCTTGTGACTGTGTGTTGTTTTCCTTGTAACCTCAGCCTAGCCTAGGATTCCTTGTCTTGGGGTGGAGCTTAGTCCCAGCTCGGGGATGACCCACTATTAAGTTGATGAGCAGTGCGGTCTAAGGCTGGGAGGTTCATGGAAGACCTGCACTTGGTTGGTGGAACTACCACTGTTTCAAATATAAGTACTAGATGATGCTTTAATTATGTTTTTGTATCTCTGTGTATTATAATTATCATGTATTCTGTTGTGCATTTGGATTCATGTTATTGCCATGGATTATTTATGTTAGCAATAATTTTTATGCTTACTCTGAGATTAATGTATTTATTTTCTTAAATGCATGTGGATTATATAATGCCTGTATGAGTTATGAAAAAGGTGTGTACAAATTGGTAACAGAGAGCGATAAAATCCTTGGCAATAAAAAGGTGTGCTATAGTTTGGTATCAGAGCCAAGGTTTCGACACTGAGCCTAGATGGGCCAGTTGAGTGGTATTTGGACCGAGGGTGAGAGGAGAAATTGTGTTTGGAGGACCAATTTCAGACCCTGGTATGGTCTGAGGTGTCAAGGAGTTACTTGACCGTGCCTATAAGCTCAGGAGGTATAGCGGTGTTGTGAAACCATAGCTGGTGTGGTATATGGCCACAGGGAGAGAGGACTCCACATAAGCAGTGTTGGAGCCTTAGGATCAGTTCGGGAGGGAAGGTGAGCCCTCATGACCGTCGGATCTGGAAAATGTGCACAGGGATTAAAATCCCTTTTGAATTGCACATGAGTGTGGGAATCATGATACGTGAACCCCTGAAAACCCGAAAACCCGAGAAGATATACATTATAAATCTAGGAGGAAGGCTCGACCATTAGATCTGGCGGAGTCGCGCTCGAGTTAGTCACGAAAACCTTTCGGATTTCACAAAGTTGGGAGATGAGAAGTGAGGAAGGGGAACACCTCTGAAACCTGAAACACCGAAACGATTTACACCGTAGATCGTAGGAAGGTAGTTGACCGTCTGATTCAGCGGAGGAGTAAAGCGTAATCTCGAGATTTCGGTAAACAGAAGTTCGAGATGTGGGCTGCACGAACTCCCAATGCCCAAAACCCCGAAACGCCGAAAAGATCTGCGCTGTAGATCTGAGAGGGAGTCTAACCGTTGGATTTTTCTTGGAATGGACGTGGGTGCATGGATGTGTACCACGTGCCAGAGAGTTGAGAAGACAGGCGAGAGTGGTGGGACCCAATGACATCATTGAGGGTGACGTGGACCCTCCTGAATGTGCCACGTGCCACTGTGGTGAAAGGCGACAGCTATGTTGTGGGTCAGAGAATAAAGTAATTCGCAATTTTGGAATTCGCAAAGGAGGAGCACGAAGGCTCAACACTCCAATTCGCGAAGTCACGAGTTGGTAAAGAAGTGATAGCACTTAGCCCTAGTCTACAGTCATGTGTAGTAGGCACTAGTGAGGAGGGAGCCATACCCATGTCACATCTCAGGTATCGGTGTTTGGAGGAAATGAGTTGAGGGTCTTCGACTCACGAACTCGCAAGATCGCGCATTGCGAAAGGTGACTTTGGTTACAAGGGTTTAACTGTTGGATCTTTGTGGACCGAGATTCCGAAGTCCCGAAGTCTCGAAAAGTACAAAGCCGAGAAGAGCTCAGAAAAGTCGTGAAATTGAAACATTTTCTTTACATCGATTGTTATGAAAGATGAGGAATTGTCAAGAAACGAAGGCCTGACAAATTCTAATCATCTGCGCTTTTGTATTGTAGAAGGTTGACGAGTGCCAGAACTGATCTGAATCGCCACAAAGTGCAAAGAAATGGAAGAGACACATAATTCTTCCAGTTCAGAAAATGAAGCTCAGAAGAGATAGCGTGGAACTTTTGGTATGAAGAGTGTGCATATCCAGCGCGAGTTCTTATAAAGGGAACTTGTTTTAAGTTTGAAAGACTCCAGGAGACGAGCGTAGAGGGTGCCAGGAGGACACCAGAAAGTCTTTTGGAAAACACCAAAGGGTCGAGTCCATTTGAGACTGATTAAGTTAAAATCTCAGGGGGAAACAGTGCAAGTTCGCACGCAGAGCGCAAGTGTGTGGCAAGGTTGTTAGAAAAACAGGACCGCGGAGCAATAAAATAAAACAAATGCAGAAACAAAAAAACA
>ML794834.1:168585-186019 GCA_009831015.1 Picea engelmannii | reverse complement strand
GTTTATGCATGTAACGACAGATCTTTGTAGCTTAAAGACATCGGAATACATCTCTACCCTGAAAAAAAATTATCCACAATTTCTGCCAAGGAAAGTGCTCTGATACCACTTGTAATATACCAGATATAAAAAGTATGCAGAACAGAAATAAAATGCTATAAATGGCATAATAACAGCAATATAACCAGAATAATCACCACAATAACACTGAAATGATATAAGAATAACAACAGAAATAACACTTTGATTCTGAGAGCAATGTTCACGAGCCTCTTCAAGGGGGCAACCTCCAGTCGAGCAGAACTCTATTACAATAATCTCCAAGCTAGGGTTCTTATACCCTTGACTCTTATTTATACTAAATATGTCTATCAAAAGAAGCATCTAAATGAAGATCCTTCTAGAAGCGGAAGCTTCTATTAGGTCTTCTTACATTCGACTTATTCTATTTTATTGCAAGGCCTTATTAATATTGACCTTTATTACATCCAAATATATTTTTTTACCTATGTGCAGGTTAAGACCCTAACGACAACTGCTGGAGTTGAGTATTGTTCTTGTTATGTGGTTGTGGAGACTCTCTCTCTCTTGTGCGCTACCCTTGGAGGAGGTGTGCTCTCCTTGTCTTGTGTTATTGTTGTAGTTGGATGGTGTTTTTTGGTTCCATCTCGTGCTACTGCTACAACTAGGGTTTATTTGTTGGTTCTAGTGTGGCTTTCCAGAATCATTCTACCTAGTAAAGGATAAAGTTCTTGGGGGTGGTTGCATGCCTATGGTAGGGAGACAATAGTGATATTGTATATGGTAAAATTTGCACATCGAAATATTCTAACAAACGATTCCTTGTAGCCATTGATTGTGAAGTGGTAAACTTAACACTTTTCTAGTGCATCACACAGATGACTGCAAGTGGAAAATACTTGTACCTGGGGCATGTTAGATTTTCTTAAATTTTCAGAGCAATATATTTACCAGAGTATTTAGATCTTCTTTTACATTCAACAACCATACACTGAAAATATAAGCAGGATAAACAAACACAATAAGACACAAATATTTATCTTGGGAAAACCCAAACCCGAGGAAAAACCCAACCAACTTTTCTTAGAGAGAATCTTTCTGATAATACAATACAACCATGAGAAAGCTCTATTCACAAGAGCAAAATTGATAATGAAGAAACCCTGATACAAGAACTTATTTCTTCTCCTTGTCAAACCCTAGCGAGGGTAGTTGAGCCACCACACAATACCAGCGCAACTCTTCTAGAGATGGCACACAAGAGAAATCACCAAGAGTCACGAAGAAACCTGAGTTCTATGAGATAGTTTGAAACTCAAGAAGAAGGCGCAGGTTTGACGTTTTCTTCTTGACAACTATTTTATAGTTGTGTGACGCCTTGCTCATTTAATCACCCACTCACACAAGTATCAATGGGCAACCATCTTCAACCTTGTAGTAAAGGTTGGGATCTGAACCACTTTTGGTAAACCCCAAGCTCATCAGATAATTGTCTATTCTGGCATACCATGCCCTGGGTGCCTACTTAAGCCCATACAAAGCTTTCTTCAATTTACAAACATGGGACTCCTTCCCATGGATCACAAAACCTTGTGGTTTCTCTATGTACACTTCTTCAATTACATCATTCAAGACAACAGTCTTGACATCCATCTGGTGTAATTTCCATCCCATAACAAAAGCAATAGAAATAATAGATCAATGGAAGTGTACCTTGCTACTGGAGAAAATGTCTCATCATAATCTTCTCCCTCTTTCTGGGAGAATCTTCTAGCCACAAATCTAGCCTTGTGCTTCTCTATGCTACCATCTGCAGCATGCTTGATCTTGTAGATCTACTTGGAAGTCACCATTGACTTCTCTTCTGGTCTCAGAACGACTTCCCATACATCATTTTTCATGATGGATTGGTATTCTTCCATCATGGAAACCTTTCGCTTGCTACTTTGCAGCGTCCTAATAAGTGGAAGGTTCTAAATCAATGATCTTACTCATCAACGCCACATAGATGGAAAACTTGCATGGTTTCTTGCTCTCTCTAAAAGATCCACTGGGAGCTACATGTTTTTCTGCCTCCTGCAAAGTGTTCTGGAGCCATCCTGGTCTCTTCTTGGTAACTATAACTTCTCTGGGTGGATCTACAGGTATCTCTGGCTCTACTGTCTCATTTTAATCTTTTGGAGTAGAGACAATCATTACTGCATCCCTTGGAGCCTCTTGCTCCTCTTTGTCCGCATCAATGTGAGACTCTCTAGATTTCCTAAAGGTTGCTTCTTCATCAAAAGTAACATCCCTGCTAATCTCAATCTGTCTTTGTCTAGGGATACATATTCTATAAGCCTTTGAAGTCTCATTGCATCCAACGAAGGTTCCCTTCTTTCCTGTAGGCTCTAGTTTCGTTCTCTTTTCCTTGTGAACATGTATGTACACTGGACATCCAAATATCCTCAAGTGGCTAGCTTCTAGTTTCTTTCTGGTGAATACTTCTTCTGGTGTCCTATTCCCCGATATCTTGTGAGGACTTTTGTTCTGGACATATACAACTATATTGGATGCTTCTTCCCATAGATGCTGGGTAGGTTTTGGTCATGGATCATCACTTTAGTTGCTTCTACAATTGATCAGTGCTTTCTCTCTGCAACCCCATTTTGTTGGGGGTTGTAGGGAGTTATCAACTCCCTGTTAATCCCTGCTTCTCTACAAAAATATTTGAACTCAATTGAGGTGTATTCACCTCTATTATCTGACCTCAAAACTTTAATCATTCTTCTAAAGAGATTTTCTACTAAAGCCTTGAATTCTTGAAACTTGTTGAAAAAATCATACTTTCTTTCAAGGAATAGATCCATGTTTTACGTGAGAAATCATCAATAAAAATGACATAATATAAAAAGTTACCTAGAGATGGTACTCTCATATGTTTGCATACATCTGAATGTATGATGTTCATGATCCCCCTGGATCTATTGTCACTACTTGGAAAACTTCCCTTGGCATTATTGCCAAGTGCACATCCTTTGCATACTCCATCATGCTCTACTTGCATATCTGGTAGACCTGTAACCATCTTGCTCAAAACTAGTAAGGCTTTGTAGTTGATGTGAGCAACTCTTCGGTGCCATAGCTCATTAGAGCTAATATTGTTGTGTACAAGAACTTGTTCTGGGTGTCCCTTCAATTTATACAATCCTCCCTCTCAGACACCAATTATAGTGGTTGAATCTATACTTGAACCCTTAGGCCATAGAAGGACTTGGCCATCAACAAAAGCTACTCTAAAGGCTCGATCTTCTAAAGCAGAGATAGAAAGAAGATTCTTCTTTAAACCTAGTACAAACAATACATCCTTTATTGAAATAAAGTTACATGAATCAACTTGGTAGGAGGCTTCTCCTACTCCTTTTATTGCATGCCTAGAATCATCCCCGAGTTCCACCTGAAGGGATGAACTCTTTTCTATCAATTTTGTAAGAGAACTTCAAAACCCAACCATGTGCTTGGAAGCACCATTGTCCTGTTGATGAATGCAACTATGGGAGACATCCTTCAGCTTACAAACCTGTGAGATGTGGAACATAGCAGCTATGTGAAGTCTTTCTCTCAACTTAGAAACCTAAGAGAAAGCCCCTATGAAGGGTTTGTGGTTCCTGCCTGGGACAAAGTCAGGAACGTAAAGATGGCATCCTCCATGACATGAGTGAGAAGAACTCCATATGATTATCCAATGTAAGAGAGATCTGTTGAGTTAGAATGTGCCTGTAGCTGAGCACAAGGTGAACGTGGGAAATCCCAAAAGTGTTGGGCGCATCATCATGAGAACAAAAATGAAGATGATGTGATGGCCTCCTCTGAGCAGCAGTTGAGTTCACGAGAAGACTCCAGATGATCCTCATGTTGGTGGAAGTAGGAAAGCAAATCTATAAAGAAGACGTGTCTGTGGACGAGCACAAGTGAACATGTGAAGACCTGGTTCATTTGTGTAATGCAGTGAATCAGGGCCATGGCATCCCTATGGATGTGCCCCTAGTGGATGAGCACTAGTGGGTGTATCATATCCTTTGTTATATGTTGTTCAAGAGTCAGACCTACCTGTAACCCTAGTTATTGTGTCTAAAGATAAACTGTAAAAGATAATTAATAGTAATAGTAATAGTAATATTTATTATAATAATAAATAAATAATATGTCTAAGTGAAGTCGGCCCTATTGTGCCACACACACACACACTTGTGAGTTTTGGAAATTTCAACAAGTACACTTCTTGGTCAAAGTTGCGCACCTCTCTTGGGCACTAGAGTTCTAGGGTTTTGTGCACCCTCTTGTGTGCTAGGATATTCTTGGTGGTAAAGGTCTTTCTCTTGAAAAGTATAGCAAAGGATTTGGCTGGGTTTTTCTCCCTTATTGAGAAGGGTTTCCTAGGATACTTCTTGTGTTCTTGTGCATGGTGTTTCTTCATGTGATCTTGGTTGTTGCAACATTCTTGTTTATGGTTAAGACATGATGAAATTAAATGAACTATATGCTTAACCTAGCTTATGAAAAATCAACATGTCCACCAGCCAAATATCACTTCCTTGAGTGATGGTACCTGTGAGGGTTGAGACAAAGACACACTCTTCATCTTTTGATTCCTTTGTCTCCTTTTGAGATGTGGACTCCTCCATATTTGTTGCATGTGCATGATGTTTTATTTTTCCTTTCCCTTAATGACATTGATAAACAAAGTGTAACAACTTCTGACAATTGAAACATCTAATCTTAGATACATCCTTCTTGTGATCTGGAACTAATCTTCTATTTTTCTCCGGACTATTGTTTCTTCTTTCTTCCCTTTTCTTCACATGAGCAGCAAGAGATTGATTTTCTTCATCATTGGTCTTCTGCAACTTGGATATCAATCTTGATTCTTCTTGGGTACAGTCTGACCATAGCTTGTCAAATTTGGGCAATTTCCTTCTTGCACAAATTCCTTGAACGAATGCATCCCAAGAAGAATGAAAGAAATTTAGAGTTGTAGTAGGTTGAAATTTAGAGTTGTAGGTAGAAATTGTATCTCTGGTAGCTGTTAGTTGACCCTTAATCTAGAAAATCCTCATGAAGTAGGTAGAAATTGTATCTAACTTGTTCAACATCACGTTTATGAGTTGATGCCTTAGGGTTAGCTTCTTGCTTGTGTTCTTTCTTTCATATAGTCTTGTTAAGGCACCAAACATCTCCTTTGGTGTCTTCAATTCTGATACATTGTGAATCAAGTGATCCTTGATTGAATCTATCAAAATCCTCTTGGCCTTGATCTCATTCTTCTTGTACTTTTCCTTGGCGTCTTCTTCTGGTTTTGGGAGAACTAGTTTGACACAATCCAAGAGCTCATTCTCTTCTAGAATGAGAAGTACTATATGCTTACATGATCTAAAATTGTTTGCTCCATCCAACCTATCTTCAACTCTCACACTAGTAATCATTTTAGCTGGTAGAAACCCTAGGCCCAAAATTTCAACCTTCTTAAAAAGTCAACGCTAGGGTTTCAGGATATGCACTAGGGTTAGGCGAGTTTCTTTGTGGTGGAATTAGTCCCAACAACTTTGAAATAAGTGCTCAAGGAGCTTGACAGTAGAAAACTGTGTTGCGACAAAATTTATGTACGATCTTCCTTCCAGTGATTAGACTGTTCTGAAGGTAACCAGCTCTGAAACTATGTTAGATTTTCTTAAATTTTCAGAGCAATAGATTTACCAAAGTACTTAGACTTCTTTTACATTCAATAACCATATATTGAAAATATAAGCAAGATCTTCTCTTCTAAAATGAGAAGTACTCTATGCTTCCATGATTTGAAATTATTTGCTCCATCCAACCTATCTTCAACTCTCATACTGGTAATCATTTTAGCTGGCAAATTCCCTAGGCCCAAAATTTTGACCTTCTTAAAAAGTCAACGCTAGGGTTTCAAGATATGCACTAGGGTTAGGCGAGTTGCTTTGTGGTGGAGTTAGTCCCAACAACTTTGAAATAAGTGCTCAATGAGCTTGACAAGAGAAAATTGTGCAACGAAAATTTTTATGTACGATCTTCCCAAAGTGCGATCTTCCTTTCAGTGATTAGACTGTTTTGAAGGTAACTAGCTCTGAAACCATGTTAGATTTTCTTAAATTTTTAGAGCAATAGATTTACCAAAGTATTTAGATCTTCTTTTACATTCAACAACCATATATTGAAAATATAAGCAAGATAAATAAGCATAAGAAGACACAAATATTTGTCCTGGGAAAACCCCAAACTTAGGGAAAAACCCAACCAACTTTTCTTAGAGAATCTTTCTGATAATACAATGCAACCATGAACAAGCTTTATTCACAAGAGAAAAATTGATAATGAAGAAACCCTGATACAAGAACTTATCTCTTCTCCTTGGCAAACCCTAGTGAGGGTAGTTGAGCCACCACATAGTACTAGCACAATTCTTCTAGAAATGGAGCACAAGAGATATCACCAAGAGTCGCCAAGAAGCCCTAGTTGTTGCAGTGGTTGTGTCTTCTTCTTTCCTTAGACTTGTGCCTTCTTCTTGAGTGAGATAGTTGTGTGAGTGAGTGATCAAATGAGCAAGGCGTCACTTTATTTATAGTCTTCGAGTCACTTAGTTGGGGCCGGCGTCTCTTCCTGGAATTCTATTTTCACTTTATTCTTTTCCTGTGGACCGACTTTTCTTCCTAGAAATTATATTTCCACTTTATTTTTTTCCCGCGGGCCAACTTCTCTTCCTGGAAATTCTATTTCCATTTTATTCTTTTCCTGTGGGCCGACTTCCACTTTATTCTTTTCCTACAGGCCGACTTCTCTTCCTGAAAATTCTATTTCCACTTTATTCTTTCGGGGTGTTCTTCAACTATTCATTGGTCTTCCTTGACTTCTTGGAATCTTCTTATTCTCTAAGAAAAGTTGTCCAGGAAGGAATACCTCTCGCTGCTACCAAAACATCAACAGACACATAAGCATTGCCTCAACTTCCTTGGAGGGTGCCCGAAAATAATAAGAGTACTAGCACCTTGGATGAAAGTTGCATGTAGGTTACCGTAATTGTTCCTCGAACCTTTGCTAGCCAGCCTTGGGCCCTCATCAACCACACTAGTTCTCAAAAGGCCCCCTCCTCTTTTAAATGATAAAATGGATTTGATTAATTCATAGGGAAGCCACCCTAGATGGGGAACCTCTTAATATGAAGAGAGAAAGGCTAGACCACTTAGGTGATAGTAGTGGCTAGTCTAAGTTGCCTTCAGTGTTTCGCAATTGTGGTTAGGAGTTTTTCACTAAGTGAAAAATTCAACATAAAGGATTGTAGCACTTACAATGTTAAAAGGCATGTAGAATCCATTGGTTTTAATATGTGATGATTTTGTAGAAATAAATCTTAACACTATAGCAGTGAGATTTAGAGCACTTAATGCTGCAAGACCCAAGATCCAAGTTCAAAAATCAGCATTTACTCCCTGGATCTCAAGTCCCCATCGAGTCATATGAAAAATTGAGTAACATGTGTTTTATAAATAACTCCCAATCAATCCTTTGTAAGTTCAAGGAAAAGAATGGAAAGTGGGGCTTTACGTACATCTATGTATTCATGATTGTATGCATTATTAATCTCATCAAGGATCACATATGTTCATAAATTTCTCTAAAATAGTTAGGAAGCTACCTTACCATAACAATCTTAAGAAATGAAAATATCTTAAAATAAATAAGTGCCTTGAAATTTTTCCCATAACCAATAAAAATCATCATAGTAGACATGAGAAATTGTATTGTAAAGGGGTTAATCTTTCCTGAAGAGAAAATGATTAAAACACTAATGTACTTCCCAACTTTATCAATAGTTATAATGATTAAGGGTGGCAATGTCTCCTTGTAGAGATCCAAGTAGTGCCACATTGATATAGCATATATGAGAATCCAGAGGACACGTTCATACAAGGGTTCTCGACCTGATACAAATTGGAGAAAGTGTTTGATCTTTCTTGAAAAGAAAATTGGAGAAATTGTTTGATCTGTATAGAAAATTAAACCACTATTTTGCTTCCCATTCAAAACAAGCATGCAACTTGATCAGGAGTGAGAATGATGAAGAGTGGCAATGTCTCCATTTAGAGATTCATGTAGTGCCAACAATTATATAAAAAATGGTTCTTGACCAGATACAAATTGACAAAAATGTTTAATCTTTCTTGAAGACAAATGGATAAAGCATGCCTCTTAACCATTCTCTTAGCAGTGGATATATGAAGGACAACGACATGTGACCTGAGCTTGTCGGTAACCTCTCCAGATATAAGGATAGCCCACTTCAAGTTTTCACCAAAGCCTCTTACTCCTATACTAGTGGGACAACAAAAATGAGAAAAACTTCTCAAGAAAACTCTTGAACCTATGTCATCTGAGGGGAACTTGGAAATAATCAAGAATCAGAAACATAATTTACAACTATTGAATTGACCATTATTTGCTTGAGCAAAGGCTCAATCTATCATTCATTGCCATGAAGGTTAACTGAAATGATTGCAAGACAATGACATTGAATATATGAATTATTTTACAGATAAATATACAGCTCATGCCCAAAGAAGGCCATCAAAATCAATTTCTGAATTCAATACAGGGCTACCATCCAAGTTCTCATTTACTTCATTAACAATTTCTGACGAATTCACATAAGGCTCTGATAAATCAGGGGACCTTTCACATGCAATACCATAGTCCTTCAAGATCTGTGGGGTTTCTGCCGAGGCTGCTTGTCTTTCCATGACCACAAGAAAGTTATCCTCCAACTCGAAAATCAAGTATTTATCGTTGCATGCTACATATGTGGAGACAAAGAATTAGCAGCGGTTCTTGACATGATATGACAACATCGCAAAAGAGATGAAATGAGATAAAATGAATGTGCTAAAAACGTGCTTACAATCCACAATATGAGCTAGATGCCTTATATTTTTAATTTTGATCTCATTAAGCTTCAAGACCTGGTACAGCATTCACAAATGAAACTTGTGTTAATGAATTATATACACAGCTCATGAAAATTACCCATTAGCAAGTACACAAATAACCATGTGCATTCATATAGGAAAGGGGCAATCACTTGCCTGTTGATTGCTCATGTCTTCATATCCAATATTAACGTCATTGGCCAAAACCTGCTTTGCAAAATAATAGGCCTCTTAACAAAAGGAAAACTAAGAATACCTAGACCTAAAGACACGTCCTTCAATGTCCACTCATAATCACTTGCACAGCTGGAGACACAAACCTGTGATAAGATAACCATCTGTTCCCCTTCAAATTTTGGCAAAGAGTACCGTGCCTTAGCCATGAGTTTTAACTGAACCACAAAAGACATTAGCACTTGATGCATTAGCCAAATATTTAGTCATCGCATTAGGCATTTTTTAAAGAAAAAAATCAAAATTTACCGAATTTCAAGCACTGGCAATGTAATGGTGAATCAAATTCAACCAGGGCAAAGGTTTTTTTAGAATAATCATGAGTTGTTTTTTTTTGAGGTAATGTATTCGTGGAAAACCCTCCGAATACTTCCCCATGTTAGAGTTTTTTTTTTTTTTTTTTTTGAGGAAATGTACTCGTGGAAAACCCTCTGAATACTTCCCAACTTTCCATGGATAGTAAGCGGGGTAAACCGTCGGCCCTAATTATGGGGCCTCGCCCCGTAGGAATCAAGAGAGTTGAACCCATGACCAACAACAAACATGATAAACTCATGTGTGGCTCTAGACCAATTGATCTAACCCTCAAGACTATAATAATCATAAGAGTTGTCTTTTTGTTTAGCTTTTAAAAAAAAAAGAAAAAAAATCACACATGTAACATGTTTTTGAACAATAAATGATGTCCTAACATGTTTTCAGTCTTGAGATAGAATTTGACATTTTTTTGTCAAATTTGAGGATTTAAATAAATAAATATATAAATAAAATAATTAATTTGTATTTTTTTTTGTTTTAGTATATGAAGTTATGACAAAATTCGCTTAATTCTCTTTTACAAACTTGATGGTGAATTTTATCCTATAATTTTCTGAATTTTATTGTTGCATGAACATGAACCATGTGACTTAGGTCAAATGTAATATAACTCAGCTCTCAAATAACACAACAAAATTAGCCAACTACAGCTTACCCCCATAGATTCCTCACATTCATCCCTGCAATACATCAATAACTATATAAGATATCAAGAACTCGAATATATTCAAGAAGTGTCGATATAACATTATAGTTCAGTGAATGAAAATGAAACCTAACTACCCACAATTCATTTTAGAGGATACAATCACGTATGGATGCTGCTAATAAAATTTCTAAGGGTGAAAACTCACTCTATCAGTGACTCTGATAGAGGTGTAAACACTAGTCCTGCAACAATTAAGTATGAAGGTTGGCCTCCTTCAATGTGATATGGCACCTACAAACAAATACTACAGCTGTAAGGCACAAATCTGCCATTTGCTTTGGAGACAACTCCATACTAATTGTAAATCATCACATATAATAAGAAACCTTATTTTTTTATTGATTGAAAATCAACAATTGATGCAGAAGAATAAGCACCATATCTGTACCAGATGAACACGGGGCTTCAATGTTGTTAGAACATTCATTTTCTTTCCTTCTCGAATAATTCCAAGCTCTGCTGTATCACCTGTAAATCTAGATATTTGGAAAATCAGGGTTACTTCAAACATTGATCGAAGGAAGTTATAGAAAGTAATATTAAAGGATGAATCATCCAAAATCCTTAAACTGAGTCGTGATTTCATTGTCAATTAAACATATCAAATTTGCTTGAATACCAAATGATAACAAAGTGCATATTACTTTTGACTGATGAGAAATCCAAATGCAATACGCTCTGTGGAACGGAAAGGTACAGTTCCTTCATTAGCCACTGGTACACCATCAAAGCTTACAATGACATCTCCCTGTAGGCATACCCGATAACATTAGCCTAACAAATACCATTATGTAGGTGACAATCCAACGGTAAATCACCTTCTATATATGATTTTCACACCTTGTGTTGTTGACTAATTTTCTTAAACATCCACTTCCCTTTTAGATCTCGATAGTACCAACTTTTATTAGGGTTTGATATCTTATAGGTGAATCTAAGGCTCCTATAAGGAGACAGAAGTCAGAACCAAGGTCCAATTCTACTCTATGAATTCTATGATGAATCTGTTTCTACTTATTCTTTCCTGTTCATTTCCTATTACATTCTCATCAATTGATTTATTTTTTGCCATTGATGGTTAAGGACGAAGTGCTTAAAATTTAAATATCGAAATGGAAAAATGTAGTTTCAACTGGATTCGTGAATACAAACAAATTACAACAATTTTTTTATTGTGTACTGTCCTCTTAATCACATCCTAATTTGCTTGCTCACACTGCATGCAATTTAAATGTTGAAAGAGAATGAAAGGAATAGGGTGATGAAGGGTTGACCTTTCAGGACCTCACCTAAGAGAATCAACGGTGTACTCAGTAAGAGATTCTCAGCTTGATTTGTAGTCAATTTGATTCACTAGAGAAATTGAGAAAGTAGTATTTTCCCCTCCTTATGAACCTAGTTCAATTAAAGATGATCAACAAATTGGCTGCTAGGCATCGTTAATAAGAAGAAATTGGGTCAATTGACGCAAGATTGGCAATGAGTCAGAAAAACCTAAAGCTAGCTACCTAAGATGGGTTACACTTACAGTCACCTATGTCAAAGCAATGCCCTCTGTATATCAGAAATAGAAAAAGGGGATTCTTATTTAGCAGGATTTGGGACTGACACGTAATTACTAATAAATGATTAATCTTTAATCGATATTTCAGAGAATCGTGATAACCATTATGTTGAAAAACTGATGCACGTAGGTAAATTTTAAAAAAATTACAGCATACAACCAACATACCAATACATTTGCATATGTGAGGATCACTAAAAGTGAGAAAATCACAGAGAGCACACAAGTATACCCTGGGAAACCCTCTTGGGGTAGAAAACCCAACCAAAACTTCTCTTTAGATTCTTCAACAAAGTACAATACCAGTACAAGACTTTAGAGTAACTAGCTAAGACTCAGAGGGCTGAAACAGTACCTCTGTTTCAGCACTTACAAACTTCACAAATAGATGAACTAGCACTTACAGTAACAACTTGACAAAATCACCAAAAGATAACTGACTTTCCTTCTTGTTGTAGCATACTTATGGCAGCTTTAACACAGTATTTGTAGCAGCCTTATATCAGCAAGGAACAACAGAAGACTTCAGCAAGAATAGAGTGCTTGTATCAGCAGTATACTTCAACAATTAGCTGCCATATACCAGTAGAAGACTCCAGCAACTAGCAGCCATATACCAGCAAAAGATTCCAGTAGATATCAGTCATATACCAGCAGAAGATTCCAGTAGATATCAGTCATATACCAGCAAAATACTTCAGCAAATAGATGCCTTGCCTCAGCAGAAGACTCCAACAAAACAAGGTATCCAAATGTTAAGTGAATGCCCCTTTTTATATGTTGGTTTGGCTGCCCTAAACAGCCCCCTATGAATGTATGACAGCTGTATAACAGCCGTCATACCTGCCCTCCTTTGGCTGCCAAGAGTCACCTCCTAATGTTTCCAAGACCCACCTCCTAAAGCTCCCAAGAGCCACCTCCTAATGCTCCCAAAGGTCTCTTCTAGAGGCTGCCCTAAACTGTTGTCTTAGGATTGTATGACAGATGTATAACAGCTGTCATACCACCACCCTAAGCAGCCCCCCTAAGCTGGCCACTCCAACCACCCTAAGCAGCCTCCCTAAGCTAGCCATTACAACCGCCCTAAATAGCCCTCTTAGAGGTGCTATGAGGTTGACACATGGCATATGGTTGTCTTGGGATGAGATTGACACTTGTCATGTGTTTGATGTTTGACATAAAGTTAACACTATATCAAAACTTTATTTACAGTTACAAAAGGGAAAATAGCTTACAAAGCTATATAATTCAACACATCATTAACGATCAAAAAGCAGAGTCTGGAAATGACTGCAGATGTAGCCATATAGAAGATAAACAAATCTGCACTACATAGCTTATATTCACTTGATATTTACTGGATCATAAAATCTTAGGACCTTGTTGCAGTTTTCTCCCGAAAAACACATATTTATATTTTATATAAAAGGAAGAAAACGAATCATGCTCCATGCACAAATGTTGAATAGAACTCAATTATAAAACATACATACTGAATAATGTTGTCTGCGATCATGTTCTCCTCTCTATTGAAGAATAGGCAGGATCCAGATTTTCTTCACAATATCCCTATTGTTTATAATTTGAACTTGAAAATTTCAATGCTACAATTCTCTGAATCTCCTATGAAATTTAGCACATGGTAATATTGAAATGACTACAGATAACAAGGTTAGCAGATGTGTACCTTCTTCAAGACTTCCTTTGCCAGAGAAGTTGGTTCAACTGCTCGAATTAATACACCCTGCAAGAACATCAAAGATATTACGTTTTAGAAGAAATCTAGAATCAAAGGACCGATGGCTGAACATATTAAGATTCAAAGGCCCACAACACCCAAAGAACAAGCAGGACAATATGTGGGATGTTTTAGGGCACCCAAACTATCAAGTATTTTTTCTTGGTATATAAAGGAGAAACATACAGCAGATTACATATCATCAGATGCCTGATAAAGCCCAACTGGATTATTGTCCAGATTTCCTCTACTGAGATTGATCTATCTACGTAAAGCTGGTCTATGACAAAAAGAAATAAGCTGTTTATAAACTTGGTCTTTGACATAGAATAAAAAATCTCCTGCTTCTATCTAAGAGTTTATATATATATTGTTTACAGAAAAAGACAGATACCTGTGTATATATACCTTCAGCTCTCTGATCTGGAGTCCATATACAAACTAGAGTTTATAAAAAAGACACAACATTTACGGTTGTTATCTCGAAACAGCAGACAGCTTTAAGTTCTGGGCATTGAACTGGCTGAGGCACTTTCTCTTCCCATGTCTTTGATGCATTTAATTCCCAGCTCGAAGAGCAGAAATCCAGTCATCACCCTATTGTCTGAAACCACGTATTCCAATGACTGAAGTTTGTCCATCACAGCCTGGTTGTCATGCTGCCCTAGAGCTTCCTTCGTGATCTCCTTGATCTAAATTGCATGAGTAAGGACCAAGTTTTTCTCATTGAGTCCATCCAGATTCAAAACTACTGACAAGGTCCACAACCATACCAGCAAGAATATATCCTTGACAGACCATTAGGAATCCATTGCAGCTTGGAAGACCTTATACCTTGCTCTGGTGTAATTGGGATCCAGAGAGGAAAAGCACTCAGTGTCTTTTCCCTAGGCAGATCTCATTTCAAAAGCTTTCTGGTGCCAAATTTCCAGCTGCTGATTGAAAGGATACGAGTGACAGACATAATGTATGTTTGTGGCTGGCAGAGATTTGGCCATAATTAAATTTCTTCCTGGAGCCCTTGTTGCCCTTGCTACGAGAGTCGATACTGAATTTTTGGGTGGATTCCTAGGCAATTACTATCTCTCCCAGTCCTATTGCATGAGGGGCCAGCTCTAGTCATATACTTGGGACCACTATGCTTACTGTGGTCTCCACTCNCACTCAAAGCTCTCCCAAACTACCTAACCTTTGTAGATCATAGAGTGACTCGTTGGATGATAAAGCTGCATGCATCCCAATGGTCATCTCTAAAGGGGTCAAGTCACTTGAGAAAAATGATGATATATCGTTAATGAACCATCACGGGCAATCAGCTGGCGCAAGCCCAAAGATGACAACCCACAACATGCAGCTGCAACAGCTTCTGCTAATTTAATGTTGATTAACCCTTCTGTTACTTACTATGTCACCTGGAACAGTTCATTTTTCTTTATGGTTATCTACTGCTGAGCCTGGTGCCATTATTTTTTTATTGATTATGCTAGATTGCATGGGAATTTTGTTTAATGATACTGCACTTAAGTTTAAATGGTCAAAAGTGCAAGAAAACTACACACAAAACTAGCACTTACCTAGTAGATTCACTAGCACTTATCACAATTCTAGTGTGAGTTATGTAGGTAAATGTGCCAAATTAATGTATGTTTGTATGGCTGTGGCAATGTTTTGCTACAGCAGCAAGTTAGCTTAGGAGTTAGTCTATTTTAGGGTTAGAAAATATTAGTAAAGAGTTCAAGGATAAGATTATAAGTGTTTGTTTGATCAATCACCAATTGTAGAAGGTAGTCTAGTGCCTTTCTAGGGTAAATGGAGTCACTAATGGCAGTAGCAAATCTTAAAGGGAAGATAGCAATGATAATGATATGTTGAAGGGTGGAGATGATAAGAGAGGTGTTGGTATCCCAAGGCCTCAAAAATCCACTTCCAAGAGAAAATTTGCTAGAAAGTAACAAGGGTTAGGCCTTAGCGATTTTCTCTTTCCTTGAACAAAATGTAATAAAATATGCAATTGGGCAATGGAAGTAAGGTTACTAGAGTGCTACAATGGTAGGGCTCTAGTATCTACTTCAAATTAGGTGTCTTTCAAGAAATTTTAACACATGAAGATTATAGGGAAAAAGATAGTAACATGTCTTTCCCCTAGGGTTTCTAGCTAGCAACTTCATAATCTTAGACATGAAACAAGTAAAAATAACCATAAGCATTCATTCACAATAAAGAAATGCATATTTTCCGCTTACTTCACCAAGAATAATCAAGCAAATCACCCTAGTTGAAGATCCTCCACATGAAAATAGCCAAAATGCACCAAAAATTGCCTCCTTCAAGAAGTGCACACCACTAATTTCAGCCAAATACACTTAAGGGAGGCCGAATTTCAGACCTCTACTTGAGTGATGAATGAATGATGAAAAATACAAAAGTTTTATCTCTTATTTATACAATGACAATGACCTTTAATTGCCTTTTAGGTCACAAAAGGCCGACATGGCCAGTTTACATCAAAAATCCAGTTTTTACATAAAATTAACAATTTAAACCCTAATTTGACTTTAGGGATGACGTCATGCCCCTCTTAGGGTGACGTTAGGCCCCATCATGGAATGCTAGGCCTCAAATGTGAAACGTTAGGCCTCAAAATCTGTTGCACATGCCAACTAGCACCAAAACGTCCTCATGCCAAACCCTAACTGATAACGTCAAGAGTCAATATGATGACATAAAGGGCCTTCAAGGGCCAATGTCATGGTGGAAGGGCAAGACCCCCCTTGGTCTAGGCCTTGCCAGAGTGTCTCAAGAGAAACATCCTTCTTCTTTCATGGTGCCATCCTCTGGTGTTTCCCTGCCCCTGGTTGGGGTCACAGCATCCATCTGGTGGGCTTTTAGCCCCATGGAGGTCCGAGCTAATCATCTCCCCATATGTACCTGTCCACCGGGCATGGTCCTGCAGCAACAACAACAAGTACACCCTCCATGGGCTCATAAGTCACAGGGATCATAGCAATGTCAATCACATCTAATAATCAAATTACCCAAACATGTGCATCAAACCCCCCTTTACCCAAACAAATGCTCAAAGACGTTATGTAGTTTAACAAGCCAAGTTTGGAGAGGGTCTCAAGATATCCTATTGGTCGAATCCTCCTCAAGTTTGGGGTGTTTCCCAAGTGAAGATTGATCTAGGTCATGTAAGTGTATGAAATGATGTAGGGGAACGTTTGGGAAAGGGGTGCAGTGATAACAGGGAAATGTAGGTCTTGCCTGTGGGTGCCTCTATAGAGGGTGAGTTGCACCTTGTCATGGATGTCATTGTTTCCTAGCCCATTCAATGTCTTTTATTCTTTGTCTTATTTCTTTTTCTTTTCATGAGAATAGTTGGGGGACATTGTCCTGGCGTGGTGACCAGTGGTGACAGCGTTACCCACAAGCACTTCACGGAAATGAGAAGGGTGGCTCGTGATGAGACCCCCTTTCTCTTGGCTATGCCACCAAGAGTCATTACCCTGGTTTGGTGACCAGATAGATGGTAGTGTCATACCGCTACATGCCCATGGACCTAATAGGCCGGCTCATGATGAGACCTCCTATCCACCAACTAGACTTTTGAGTTTTATTTTATCTTACGGGTCCCCTTTTCTTACTGAGAAGCCTTTTATTGCTTTCTCGAGGATCCTTGGGGGAAGCATCTCAAGGTTTTATTTTGGCTTTTAACGTTTTCTAGCTACTTTTACCCTCTAGGCCTTTAGCCCAATGTTGAGCAAAGCGGGAGCGTCGGAAGCCATTTTCCAAAAATCCTTGGAAGCGAAGCGTCCGGGAAGCATCTGTTTTATATATATATATATATATATATATATATATATATATATATA
>ML794834.1:98677-126737 GCA_009831015.1 Picea engelmannii | reverse complement strand
GACCAATTACCTCATGGAGCAAGAGTCCTCTCTGATGCAAGTCCAGGCCGGTAGTGATGGAAGTTGGTACTGCTGGCAGGACAAAGCTGGCTGAGAAAAAGAAAGATGGGCCCTCCAGGGCCATGCTCAAGTCGCTCCTGCTCTCGGTACTCCATGTCTAGGACCATGTGAGCCTCGAGACATGATCTCCTAGTTATCCCTAGATATCGAGGATAACACTGCCCTAGTGTATTTTTCTCCTCGTTTATTGCAGGAATTATGGTTTGAAGGTTGGTTCAATTCGATCCCTTCACTCCCTTATACATCTCAAAATGGTTTTAGAGTGGGTGTGAACCTCTTTCATGCATTTCGCTGCTGGTTTAGGGTATTTTCCTTTGCTATTTATGCTGGTGATCAGTGATTGCAGTGGAAGATAGCCTAACCTAGAGGCATTTTTGGAGTTTTTTCATGGTGTAATTGGCTCGAGAAGGGTGCCTTGTTTGATGCTATTTAAACCTGTTTTATGCACCTTTTTTTGGAAATCTTGTGCATAGGGTTGGAGCAACCAGCGTGAGGGTTTACTGGCTGATTTATGTTAATTATTTTTCAATGGTTGATTTGAGGCTTCAGACTGGTCGCATAACTGCTATTTTGCTACTGCAGAACCAGGGTTTCAAAAGTTTTGCAGCTGATCTGAAGTTTTTAGGCCAGCACCTTCTTTTTAGGGTATAGCCAGGATTTAAACTCTCCTTCAAGCCCAACACCTCTTTTCTAGGGTTTTCCTAGGGTTTAAAACCTTGAATCCAATCCTCTTTCCTCCTTTAATATTTCAACTGATATATAGTGCATATTTGCTGAAGTGTAGTGCAAATTTCCGAAGGCATTGTTACTCTAGGGTTTTTTAGGGTTTATACCCTATCCTAAGACCATCGCACTCCTCCTCTACCTTTTTACCTGATATATACTACATATTTGCTGAAGTGTGTGAAGATTTTTTGAGGTCCTTGTTATCCCCTATCCTAGGGATAACTAAGGAGATCATGTCTCGAGGCCCACAGGACCTAGACATGGAGTGTCGAGAGTCGGATGACTTGAGCATGGCCCTGGAGGGCCCATCTTTTCTTCAGTGCAGCCCACCTATTAGCAGCAGCAGTATCCATCCTACCAGCCTGGTCCTGAAGTAGCAGTAAGTCTTGCTCCATAAGGTAATGAGTCTGGGTATCATGGTATGTGAAGCACTTGAATATCTTGCACTGAGTTCTCCTTCATTTCATAATGTTTGCTTGGAAATTATGCTCTTTGACTTGCTCATACCTAGGAAGGTGACATGATGCCCTAGTAGGTTGATCACCCTTTAGGATGGTTCGCCACTGGGTGGGTCTATGAAAGGTCATCGTCCATTCCCTCCATACTTACCACTTTCCATCCTCACTCCTCTCAGTTTCCCCCCTACCTTTGTTCGGGCATTGGGTTTGCCACACTAGGAAGGGTTGTACCTTGCCTTAAAGGCTTCGCCCAAGGATTCCCGAGAAAGTAGTAAAAGGCTTCTTAGTAAGAAAAGGGAACCCGTAAGATAAATAAACACTCAAGGTATTAGCTAGTGGATAGGAGGTCTCATCTTGAACCAGCCTATTAGGATCATGGGCGTGTAACGGTACGACACTACCATCTATCTGGTCACCAAACCAGGGTAGTGGCTTTTGGTGGCATAGCCAAGAGAAAGGGGGTCTCATCACAAGCCATCCTTCATCTCCGTGAAATGCTTGTGGGTAACACTATCACCTCTGGTCACCAAGCCAGGACAGTGTCCCTCAACTCTTCCCTTGAAGCACAAAAGAAAAAGCAATAAGACTAAGAATAAAAGGCATTGAATGGGCTAGGAAACAATGGCATCCATGATAATGTGCAGCTCGCCCTCTACAGAGGCACCCACAGGAAAGATCTACATTTCCCTGTTATCACTGCACCATATGCCCAAACACTTCCCGTGTCACATCACTCACACTTACATGACCTAGATTGGCTCTCACCTGGGAAACACCCCGAACTTAAGGAAGATTAGCCCAATAGAACATCCTGAGACCCTCTCCAAACCTGACTTGTTAAACTCCACACCGTCTTTGAGCATTTGTCTGGGTAAAGGGGGGTTTGATGCACATGTTTGGGTAATTTGATTATTAGATGTGATTGACATTGCTATGATCCCTGTGACTTATGAACCCCTGGGTACTTATTGTTGTTGTAGGACCTTGCCCTACGGACAGGTGGCCGACAAATGGATGATGTGACCCCAACCAGCGGCAGAGAGACACCAGAGGCTTGCACCAGGAAGAAAGAAGGATGTTTCCCCCGAGACACTCTAGCAGGCCTAGACCCAAGGGGTCTTGCCTTTCCACCAGGATGTTGACCCTTGAGGGCCCATGACGTCATCATTTTGACCCTATACCTCCTACATTACTACTTAGGTGTAGAAGTTTGGAAAACTGATAAACATATTTTTGCTTATCAAACAAATATACAAAAGGCTTGTTAGACAAGTTCAAGATCGCAGATTGTAAAATCCCATCTACACCTTCGGAGATAGGGCTGAAACTTTTAGCCAAGACTAATTCAAAGGCAATAAATGAATCAATCTCAACTAGCTGGCAGCTTGATCTATCATACAGCCACAAGGCCTGACTTGAGCTATGCAATCAGCTATATCTCTCGATTTATGACTGTTATCCCCTATCCTAGGGATAACTAAGGAGATCATGTCTCGAGGCCCACAGGTCCTCGACATGGAGAGTCAAGAGCTGGATGACTTGAGCATGGCCCTGGAGGGCCCATCTTTTCTTCAGTGCAGCCTATCTATCAGCAGCAGCAGTATTCATCCCACCAACATGGTCTTAAAGTAGCAGTAAGTCTTGCTCCATGAGATAATGAGTCTGAGTATCATGGTATGTGTCACTCTGATTATTAAATCACTTGGATATGTTGCACTGAATTCTCCTTCATTTCATAACATTTTCTTGGAAATTATGCTCTTTAACTTGCTCATACCTGGGAGGGTGACATAATGCCCTAGTAAGTTGATCTCCCTTTAGGATGGGTTGCCACTGGGTGGGTCTATGAAAGGTCATCATCCATTCCCTCGATACTTACCACTTTCCATCCTTACTCCTCTCATTTCCCCCCCTACCTTTGTTCAGGCATTGGGTTTGCCACACTAGGAAAGGTTGTACCTTGCCTTGTGGGAAGAAGGGGCTAAAGGCCCAGAGGGTAAACGTAGCTGGCAAGAGTTAAAAGCCAAAATGAAACCTTTGAGATGCTTCGCCCAAGGATTCCTGAGAAAGCAGTAAAAGGCTTCTCAGTAAGAAAAGGGAACCCGTAAGATAAATAAACACTCAAGGTATTAGCTGGTGGATGGGAGGTCTCATCATGAGCCGACCTATTAGGACCATGGGCATGTACCGGTATGACACTACCATCTATCTGGTCACCAAACCAAGGTAGTGGCTCTTGGTGGCATAGCCAAGAGAAAGGGGGTCTCATCATGAGCCAGCGTTCTCATCTCCATGAAATGCTTGTGGGTAACGCTGTCACCTCTAGTCACCAAGCCAGGACAGTGTCCCTCAGCTCTTCACTTGAAGCACAAAAGAAAAAGAAATAAGACTAAGAATAAAAGGCATTGATGGGTTAGGAAATAATGGCATCCATGACAAGGTGCAGCTCGCCATCTATAGAGGCACCCACAGGTAAAACCTACATTTCCCTGTTATCACTGTACCCCATGCCCAAACACTTCCCATGTCACCTCACACACTTACATGACCTAGATTGGCTCACCTGGGAAACACCCCGAACTTAAGGAGGATTAAGCCAATAGGACATCCTGAGACCCTCTCCAAACCTAACTTGTTAAATTGCATAACGTCTTTGAGCATTTGTCTGGGTAAAGAGTGGGTTTGATCCACATGTTTGGGTAATTTGATTATTAGATGTGAATGACAATGCTATGATCCCTGTGACTTATGAACCCTTGGAGGGCGCACTTGTTATTGTTGCGGGACTTTGCCCGATGGACAGGTACATATGGGGGAATGATTAGCTCGGACCTCCATGGGGCTGAAAGCCCGCAGATGGATGTTGCGACCCCAACCAAGGGCAGAGAGACACCAGAGGCTTGCACCAGGAAGAAAGAAGGACGTTACCCCGAAGACACTAAGGCAGGCCTAGACCCAGGGGGGTCTTTCCTTTCCACCAGAACATTGACCCTTGAGAGCCTATGACGTCATCATTTTGACCCTAGACCTCATACAATCAGGGTTTGCATTTCTGAGGGTTGTTGTGTGCTAGTTGGCACATGTGATAGCATTCAGGGCCTTTGGAGGACAAACATTTTGCATTTGAGGCCTAACGTTCCACCCTAGGGGCCTAACGTCACCCTAGAAGGGCATGACGTCACCCTTGGATTTGATTTTAGGGTTTAATTAATGTCATTTATGTAAAAACTGGATTTTAATGTAATTTGGCCATGTCGGCCTTATTATGACCTAATTTTAATTAAAGGTCATTGAAACTGTATAAATAGAAAGAGAACTCTCATTTTATCATCATTCACTCATCACACAAGTGTGTGATCTGAAATTCGACCCTCTTCTAGGGTTATTGGCTGAAATTTTCGACGCACTTCTCTTGGAGACTAAAAATTTGCAACTTGGATAATTCTTGGTGAAGTTACTTGGCATTTCTAGGGTTTTATGGCTTGATTATTCTTGGTGAAGTAAGTAAATCTGCAATTCTTCATTTTATTTGAATGGTTTATGGTAAATTTGCTTGTTCATGTTAAAGATTATGAAATTGCTTGCTTGACAAACCCTAGGAGTAAAGGACTTAATTTGTTACTTCTTTACTCTTCATTTGCTAGACCTTGCCAAGAGGATTTTGAACTAGGTAAACTTCTAGAGCCCTAAATACTAGCACTTTAGACGTTATTATCTAGTCAATTGTTGCTTCTAGTATTTGTTCAATAGTCTAAGGAAGGAAGATCTTTCTAGAGACTAAAATTGCTTACACTCTGACCAATTTGTTCTTAGGGTTTGGATGTTGAGGCCTTGAAGAGCCAACACCTCTTCCATCCATCTCTTATCCTCCGGCAAGTATTATCATTGTGTCTTTTCCTCCAAGTAGAAAAACGTCATCTCTAGACTCCATTACCCTATAAAGGCACTAGTTCATTCACTATAGTGATTGATTGATCAAACAAACTCTTAAACCATCTTCCTTGAAACAATCACTAACTTTTACTAACCCTAAACTATACTAATCCACTAACTAACTTCTTGTTGTTGCAAAAGATTGCTACAGCCATCTTACATCAGCAAATTCATCTCCAAAAGTGACTTTAAAAGCTGATTAGACATTGCCAACTTTGTTTTTGACAAGTTGCTATCATTTGGTCAAATTAGAGCTATACTTTCTTGTCATTTTCAAGCATTCTTAAGGCATAATTGTTGTGGTTGTTACAAATTATTCATTGCTGTTATAAATAATCATATTGCTGCAGTACTATATCAGCTTACTTATTTTTTTAAAGGTTCATGGTTTTATGAAGCACTAACATCATATGGTACCTTGAAGTTGCATGAATTTTCTATTGTTGTCTTGTTTTGGGCAGATACACCTCATCTATCTTTTGCTTCATCTCTATAACACACAACGAACCTTTAAAATTGAGTGACCTGTGAGAGGGGGGGACTTTCTTGTACTTTTTCCTTAGCCTTCTCAGAAACTCAGGTCACTAGGGACGTCTCCCTTGGGATACATTGATATACTCCTAAAGAGAAAGGGGTTTCCTATTAAGGTGACAGTGATAGGTCACTCCATGTTACGCAAATCTTGTATCTACTTGCTTTGGGCTTTAGGCAAGTACAGATTGTGCGATAACAGTCTTAACATGCTGCCAACTAGGTCTGTCTTTGACCTCAAGTTGGCTCTAATTTTCTGCTGTCACACTCTTGTTTGCTGTTGTTTTATATCAGCAAACTGACCAGGAACTTTACTGTTGTTTTAGTTAAGGTTACATAGGCTTTTAGGTGCTCTAGCATGTCATTTTAGTCACCAGCAAGTTAGCACATGCACATCATAAAATATGTAACACACCTCTAGATCTTTACAACTGAAATCATGTTGTTCTAAACTCTAGCATACATGAAATGAACACAATGGTTTTTGGTCAACATGATCCTGGACAAACCCCCCCGAGGAAAACCGGTTTGGAATATATGTCTATATATGTGAAGTAAAGAAGGTGGAATACAACAAGTACATGAAAGAAATGAACCTGATACAATGGCAGCTTCTCTCAAGGTGCTATAAAAGTCCAAGAAGAAAGATGCGCCCAAGCATGGTGCGCCCTCCTCAAATGTTGCTCAATCCCACTAAAATGAAGCACCCTTGCTCCCTGAAGCTCTGATGGAGAAACCCTTGCACACAACTTTGAATATGTGTGCTACCTCTCCAATGAAACTGTCCTCAAAGAAATCTGACCACTGCAAGACCTCTCTGCTATAAGTGTGACCTCCTCCTATAGTGCGCCCTCCTCCAAGCAAGAACAACCACCACAAAATAAAGAGGGTCTAAACCTCCATGAGTCCTCCATGAAAGGAGGAGCCCAAGCTTCCCTCAACCATAGCCTCCATTCTCATCTCAATTCTCTCTCTCAAACTCTCCAAGTGAACATAAGAGTGAATGAGCCTCTCTTAGCCCTATGCGCCCCTCTTGAACCTCCATAAGGAAACCTAAAAGATGGATGGATGAGATCATCCCATCTCTAATCAAAGGTTGAGATCATCCCATAATAATCTCACTCACAAACCCACTTTGGGTTAAGTGCCCTAAGTTCACTTTATGTCTCCTAATTCACCCACAAAGTGAATTAATAGTCATTTTAGGCTAAAATGACCAAATTTCACTTTTGACTTAAATCTCCTAAGTCAAAGTGAAATTAGACATAAAGTACAAGGTACATACTACTAATGTATTTCCCACTTGTGGTTAGAGGCTCCAAACCACAAGGGGACCACTTCCCAAGGTACACAAATCTCAACACTCCCTCTTACCGAGGAAAGTGTTTCTCACCAAGCCCATCTTGTCTCTAAAGTAGACATGTTTTCCCCTTGGCAAGGCATTGTTGAGAATATCTACAATCTGCTCGTCAGTCGGTATAAATTGTAACTATACTGCCCCTCTCTGAACCCAATCTTTGATGAAGTGATATCTGATCTCAATATGCTTCGAGCAGTCATGGAAGACTAGATTCTCAGAGAGTTTGATACAACTTTGATTATCGCAGTGAATGACGGTTGAAGGCAACTCCTGACCAAATAATCCTACCAGCATCTTACGAAGCTAAATGGCCTGGCAATTGATCTGACTAGACGCCATATACTGTACCTCGGCAGAACTCAAAGCAATTGACTTCTATTTCCAGCTGAACCAAGAAACAAGACCTAACCCCAAACCAAAACAACACCCTAAGGTGCTTTTCTTGTCCGTCGCACATCCTGCCTAGTCTGAGTCTGTGTAGCCAACCAAACTGACTCCATCACCTCTGATATAGTCCAGGCCATAATCAAATGACCCTGCAATGTACCTCAACACATGTTTTGCCCCAATCCAGTGAACACTCATCAACTCTACCATATGTTGGCTAAGAGTGTTCAAGGCAAAACAAATATCTGGTCGAGTGTTCACCAGATACATCAGTGAACCGATCAACTGTCCATAAACTATAGCATCCACCAACTGGGAATCTGAAGCACTAAGCTTCTTCCAGTTGGTGACCATGGGTGTCGACATAGGCCTACAGTCCTCCATCTGAATCCTGCTCAAGATGTCTGCAGCATACTTCCCCTACCCGAGAAATATCTGACCCTCCTCCCGCCATATCTCCATACCCAAAAAATAGTGCATCAACCCAATGTCACTCATCTCAAACTCTGATGCAAGTCCCAGCTTGCACTCAGCTATGAGATCCTCTGCCCCTATGATGAACAAGTCATCCACATACAAAATGAGAATGAGCGTGTCCTCACCTCTAATGATGTAATAGAGGTTAGGATCAGCATCGCTCTTCTCAAAACCCATCTGAAGCAAGTATGTGTCAATGCATGAATATCAAGCTCTGGGAGCTTGCTTTAGACCATATAGTACCTTTCTCAAAAGGCACATGTGAGTCTCCCTCTCACTCACCTCGAACCCCTGTGGTTGCTCAATGTACACCTCCTCCTCTATAAAGCCATTGAGAAATGCGGTCTTTACATCCATCTGATGTATCCTCCAACCCATCTCCGTCATTATGGCAACAATACTCCTGATCGAGGTGTATCTCGCAACTAGTGCGAAAGTCTCATCATAATCGACTCCCTCTATCTGAGAGAATCCTCGCACCACAAGTTGGGCCTTGTGTTTCTCTATGCTGCCATCTGCAGCATACTTGGCTTTGTACAACCACCTGGAAGTCACAACTGACTTCCCCACTGGCCTCGGAACCACCTCCCAAACATCGTTATGCACAATGGAGTCGTACTCCTCCAGCATGGCCTCTCGCCAAACCTGTTGGTCAACTGCTTGCACAAATGTCTGTGGCTCAGTATTTGAGATACTCATCACCATAGCCAAATAGGACCCAAGCCTCTCTGGAGCTTTGCTCTCTCTAAATTGTCTCTTGGGCTCTCCTACGTTCTCCTTGGCTTCCTTCAAGGTCTCCTGAAACCATCTCGGTTTCCTCTTCCCTAATGTAGTCAAAGGAGAAGTAAGATCTCTCTACCCAAGAATATCTACCTCAGGCCTAATCTCAACCCTTGTTTTAAAAACCGTCAAACCGGAACTGGAAACGATCGGTTTGACCTGTTAGATGTGTGACCGGTTCGAAATGGTGAAAAAACCAAACCAGTCGGTTCGGTCCAGTCTTCCTTAAGCGAGCCCGCGGACTTCAAAACCCTCTCTATTTTTGCGAAACTAATACCCTAGTTCCCTCTAAACCCTAACTCTAGTCTATATATCTCTATCAATCCCCTCTGAGTGCCTCACACTTCTCTCATTCATCATTTGGGAGCATTTGGGAGCATTTGGGTTTTGGAGCAGCATTGAGGAGCTTATTGGGCAAGTGTTTCGGGCAGTTTGTGGTGGATTTGGTATCTCAACTARGAGGCTATAGTTCATCTTCAAGTTTGGAAGAGTTGGATTAGACTCTAGAGGTATGTTGAAAATTTTCCRCTCTTTGTTTTTCCATCTTGAATCTTGATTGTTGAATGTTTGAAAGTTTGAAACTTAGTAAGAGTCTAAGACAAGGTTCCTTCTTTGCATTTTCAGATTGCTTGCATTGTGCAAATTGCACCTTTGCTTTAGCCTTTGAGTTTGCATTTACAAATTTACAATCGCCCCAAAAGCTAAAGATGTCACATGGGTTCATGTTGTGGTGATTGAAGGTCTAATGTATTGCAAGTATTGTCAAAAATGCATCAAGAGGGGGGGTGGCATTCATAGGTTGAAAGAACACTTGATTGTTGTTGGAGGCCAAGTTAAATCATGTGAGGCACCATTGGATGTTATTGGGCCTATTAGAGAAGAGATGCAAAAAGTACTTAGTGACTACCAAGAAGAAAAGGCTATGGAAAAAGCTATACAGGCTGAAATAGGGAGGAAAAGGGTTGTAGCACAAATGAGGGCAGCCAACCCCACTTTTGATTATGAGGACTCTCCATCTATTCATTCTACCGGTGTTAGAAATAGAGACCCCTTTCATTAGGTTCCTCCTCCCCTTGAAAGTGAAAATACCATGCATCCGCCTAAAAGTAAAAAGAGGAATACCATCCAAAGCTATTTCACACCTCCCCCCACTTCTGGCTCTGACAATGCCAATGTTTCTCAAGTTGAACCCACTCAATTTCAGCCCACCTTAGATGACCATTGGAAGAAACAATATAGAGAGATTGCTTATCAGTACATAGCTAGATGGTGGCATCATGTCGATATCCCCTTCAATGTTGCCCGCTCACCATATTACCAACCTATGTGGGATGCCATTATTGATTGTGGTAGGGGCTTCAAAGGCCCTAGTATGCATGATTTGAGTGGATCTCTTTTGCACAAAGAGGTCGCATCCATTGAAGAATACTTGATAGATTTCAAAGTATCATGGGCCAAAACAAGATGTGCCATCATGTCAGATGGATGGAGTGATGGAAGGAACCGTACTATCATAAATTTCCTTGTCTCTTGCCCACAAGGAACCATGTTTCTGAGATCAGTTGATGCATCAGATAGGGTCAAAGATGCAAACTTGTTGTTTGATCTATTAGAGGAGGTTGTTATGGAGGTGGGGGTGGCCAATGTTGTTCAGGTCATCACAAATAATGCCTCTAACTATGTTCTTGCTGGGAAGATGTTAGAGGAGAAACACAAAACCATATTTTGGATCCCATGTGTTGCACATTGGATATACCTCATGCCTGAGGACATTGGCAAACAAGAATGCATCAAAAACACTATAGAGCATGCCAAAAGCATCACAAAGTACATCTACAACCACTCATGAGTTTTGAGCATGATGAGGAAAAACACAAAGAAAAGAGAACTTCTTAGGCCTGTCGACATTGCAATCTATGGCTTCCCAATCAAATTGGCCATGGGTTACATTTATGAGGCTATGGATCAGGCAAAGGCGAAAATAAGGGCAGCATACTTTGGATATGTTGTCTCTAATTGTCTCTAATGCTTTGGAAACAGGATTTAAAATCTTAAAAATATATTATTTTCGTTAAAATTTAAATATTTTATGTATTTTTTAAAAACTTGTTCAACCGGTTCATTACCAGTTCCGGTTCCGATTCAGGCTGGACCCTCGACCGGTTCCGGTGTTGGTTCCAATTTTTAAAACTATGGTCTCAACACTCTAAGATCCTAGAGCCTCTGCCCCCTCTGCCTAAATTCCCTGTGACTGTGAACCTGAAGTTGTGCAAGGTGACCCTGTCACCCTTGAGACTAATGTACCATAAACCTGCGGTTGTGCTCCCTCTGAGACATCAATCTGTGCCTCTGCATCATCCTCAACACTGACTCTCAACTCAACAGATCTTTGAAAAGCCCTACCCTCATCAAATCTAACATCTTTGCTCACCACCACTCTCTACAGTGATGGAACGTAAATCCGGTAGGCTTTGGAGACCTCTGAGTATCCAACTAGAATCCCCTGTTGGGTTGTAGGTTCTAGCTTTGTCCTCCTCTCTGAGGGGACATGAGAATAAGTCAAGCAACCAAAAATCCTGATGTGCTCGACATCAGGCATCCTACCAATGAAGAGTCATCTTCCCCAAAATCCTGTGGGGGCTCATGCTCTGCAAGTAAATTGCAGTGGCACTCGCCTCTGCCCATAGGTATAGAGGAAAACTTTGATCATGCAGCATAGATCTCGCTGCACTTGTGATCGCCTTGTTCTTCCTCTCGGCAACCCCGTTCTGCTAGGGGTTGTAAGGTACAATCATCTATCTTATGATCCCAGCATGGGTACAGAAGTCTACAAACTCACTGGAGGAATACTCACCTCCGTTATCTAACCGCAAGACCTTGATCCTCTTTCCTGTCTAGTTCTCCACAAGAGCTTTGAACTCTTTGAACCTCTTGAAGACCTCACTCTTGGTCTTCAAGAAATTGATCTAGGTCTTCCTTGAGTAGTCATCAATGAATGTGAGATAGTACTCACGACCACTCAAGGATGCCCGAGACATGGGCCCACACACATCTAAGTGTACTAAATCCAGTACCCCAGCTGACCTGGTGTCACTACTAGGAAAAGAAGCCTTGGTAAACTTACCAAGCGCACTCCCGCTGCACACATCCTGATGCTCTGAACTGAGTTGTGGCACTCTTGTCACAACCTCTCTCAGTCCTCCAAGAGCCCCATGAGGAAGGTGAGCCATCCTCTGATGCCATAACTCACATAACCAACTGTTGTTGTCGCTACTCACTGCCAAAGCATGAAGTGGTTGAAAAAGCAATCTAAACAGTTTCCCATCCCTCACTCCAATCACCTGCCTTGAGGTGAGAGAGGACCCCTTAGGGTGTATGAGGATCTTTGTCCCTTTGAAGGACACCTCAAGACCCCTATCCTGGAGAGTGGAAACTGATATCAGATTCTTTTTCAACCTAGGGGCGTAGAGAACATCCCTGAACAAAATAGGTGGCATATCATCTCTCTGAAAGGTAACAATGCCAATCCCACCAACTCTGACTAGGTTGTCATCGCCAAGAGCAATCTCCATCCTGACCTCTGTATCTTTGAGATCAGTCAAATGCTCCCTCACACCAGACACGTGGCTTGAAGCCTCGGTATCTATGTACCAGATACTGGGTGTCGTCTCAACTGAAGTGTAGCAAATAAGGAAGGCACACTCCCTCTCAAACATCATCTGAAACTGTGCCTCCTCTATTGTAGTTTTCATACCACCCTTCGTCTTCATGTTGAGACATTGTCCAGCATAGTGCCCCATCTTCTTACAAGCAAAGCACTTCACTTTTCTCATATCTCTATTCTGCCCACTACTGCTCTCTCCCTGTGGCGTGGCCCCAAACTTGGGACCCTGTCGAGCCCCCTTGCCAACCTTCTTCTTGCCATTTGTCCAAAGAGCAAGCTCCTCATCAACCTACGATGTCTGTTGTTGTCCAGAAGTCTCTGAGGCGAGTCTCGTCTCCTCCTGGATGAAATCATCCCAAAGTTTCTCAAAAGTAGGCATAATCTCCCGGACAACAATGCCTCAAACAAATGGACCCCATGGTTTGGTAAAGTTGTTTAAGGTTGTCCTCACCATAGAGTCTGATTCCACTATCTCTCCAACGGCTGCAAGCTCATCTCTGATCTGAGTGAATCTGCCAAGTTAAGAAGTAATCAACTAAGTCTTGAGCTACGAATGCTCCCGAGTCTCTCAAATAGAACCTTCTTTTGGTTCTGGTTAGAGCTCTGGTAAAGCTTGCACAAGGATGCCCACATCTCATATGCATAGTCTTTACTAGTCAAGTGGGGTATAATGTGATCCCTCACTGCATCACATATAGAACTATCTTTGCCTTGTTGTTCATCTTCCTGAACTCTGCCACCAAGACGGGAGCAGTAGCAGGAGGAACAACAATAGGAGCCTGAACTATATCCCATAGTTCCAGATCCTCTAGGACAAAGACAATCCTGGCCTTCGAAGGAGACCAGTTGCTAGCTCCAGCTAACCTATCCTCCACTCACATCTATGATGTTGACATGACTGCCCTCTGTACTCACTCTGATGCTGCAACTGCAAAGGAACATTGCCTCACTCTTGTCAACACAAGTGTGAAAAGAGGCAATAGAACTACAACCTCACTCCTAGCAAGTAGGTGTGAAAAGTGGCTGAGAAAATGTCCACAAACTGTCCTACAACTGTCCACAAAATTTCTGCCAACAAGCTGCCACAAAACACTGTCAAGTGGCTGTCCAAAAATTTGTCCACAAGCTGCCAAGAACTGTCTCGAATGTTGTCCAAAAATCAGCAAGATTCAGCCACCAAGGGCTCTGATACCATGAAAAGATTTTCTTAGGTCCTAACAAGCTCCCAACTAGGTCTGTCTTTGACCTCAAGTTGGCTCTAAGTTTCTGCTGTCATACTCTTGTTTGCTGCTGTTTTATATCAACAAACTGACCAGGAACTTTACTGTTGTTTTAGTTAAGGTTACATAGGCTTTTAGGTGCTCTAGCATGTAGTTTTAGTCACCAACAAGTTAGCACATGCATACCATAAAATATGTAACATACCTCTAGATATTCACAACTGAAATCATATTGTTCTAAACTCTAGCATACATGAAATGAACACAATGGTTTTTGGTCAACATGACCCTGGACAAAACCCCCCAAGGAAAACCAGTTTGGAATATATGTCTATATATGTGAAGTAAAGAAGGTGGAATACAAGAAGTACATGAAACAAATGAACCTGATACAATGGCAGCTTCTCTCAAGCTGCTATACAAGTCCAAGAAGAAAGATGCACCCAAGCATGGTGCGCCCTCCTCAAATGTTGCTCAATCCCACTGAAATGAAGCGCCCTTGCTCCCTGAAGCTCTAATGGAGAAACCCTTGCACACAACTCTGAATATGTGTGCTACCTCTCCAATGAAATTGTCCTCAAAGCAATCTGACCACTGCAAGACCTCCCTGCTATAAGTGTGCCCTCCTCCTATAGTGCACCCTCCTCCAAGCAAGAACAACCACCACAAAATAGAGGGTCTAAGCATCCATGAGTCCTCCATGAAAGGAGGCGTCCAAGCATCCCTCAACCATAGCCTCCATTCTCATCTCAATGCTCTCTCTCAAACTCTCCAAGTAAACATAAGAGTGAATGAGCCTCTCTTGGCCCTGTGCGCCCCTCTTGAACCTCAATAAGGAAACCTAAAAGATGGATGGATGAGATCATCCCATCTCATCTCTAATCAAAGGTTGAGATCATCCCATAATAATCTCACTCACAAACCCAATTTGGGTTAAGTTCCCTAAGTTCACTTTATATCTCATAATTCACCCACAAAGTGAATTAATAGTCACTTTAGGCTAAAATGACCAAATTTCACTTTTGACTTAAATCTCCTAAGTTAAAGTTAAATTAGACATAAAGTACAAGGTACATAGTACCAATGTATTTCCCACTTGTGGTTAGAGGCTCCAAACCACAAGGGGACCACTTCCCAAGGTACACAAATCTCAACAGTGTGTTGCAGATTTCTGGAAGAGGCAGGTACATTTATATTTCTTGGGTCTATAAAGGTGACTTAACACCTTTGGATTCAAAATTATTGTTTCTCCTCCAAAATGGGGTTGATTATTATATTTGGGTAGAGCACATAATTGACCTTCTTTGGAGCAAGGGTTTGTGGATGTACCTAGTAAAAACCCTTTCTCCTTATTTTCAAGGTATGACTTCATTCATTTCACATTTCAGTGTGTTTGGATCAAGTACATGGACCCATCTTCTGGGACATTGTCTATATGATCCTTCTACTCATGTGCTAATCGAAATCAAAAGTGTTGTTTTTTATTAAGTCCTTATTGACCCCACCACATTTGGATATGTTGTTTATGTTCCAAGAGTTGGTGGTTTACAGTGGATGGTTTTGTATTGGTTCATAGCAATGTTATCAGAACCGAAAACCGGACCGGACCAATCGACCCCAAAAATGCAAAACCGGACCGAACCGGAAAAAAACCAGACTAAAAAATCGATTGACAAAAAATTACATAAAAAATTCAAATTTTGAAAAAAAACGGATATATTCATGTCCATGAATACGAATCCAAACATATAATTGAGGTCCATACCCTTCCAAGCAAAGATCCAGATCATAGGCCAATTCTCTTGCAAGTTTTACAACAAGGCAAGCCTTGAAACACCCCTTTCAGATTTGAGAACATGTGGTTTGTTCAACCTAACTTTAAGGCCAATATTCAAAGATGATGGATGGCCAGAAAATCTCAAAGCCAATACAAAATGGTAGAACTCTAGCAAGAGCTAAAGACATTGAAGTTCCAACTCAAGGATTGGAACCACACAACATTTGGAAATATCTTCCATCACAAGTAACAGTTGGAAGAAAAAAAGAAAAGAATGCAGGAAAAAGTAATGAAAGCAAGGAAGCATAATTGAATTAGAAAAGAAGCAACTTCGATGAGACATAGATGAAAGAGACCAACAAGAGGAGACCTTTTGGAGGCAAAAATCCAAAGTTTTTTAGGCCCCCTCAACCTTAAATTTGGTTTTTTACCAAAAAACTTTTCAAATCTGCCCCAATGATTGCATCGTACGTGTGTCATACGGAACCGTCCAATTCAGTAAGGAAACGACCAAAAGCGGTTCTGTATCGGATCGGGTCAGTTTTAATAACACTAGTTCATAGTGACACCTTTGGGCCTATAGGCTATAACCAATTGTTTTCGAGGGGAGGTTAAGTGCTTCCTTACCATCTTTGAATGGAGTTTATACTCACAGGTCCACAACATCTATCCAACTATATTTTATAGATGATTCTATGGATTACTCTGCATATTTCAGTGGATCTCTTCTTTCCCCACTAGGATGTTGGTCTTTTCTAGATGTTGGTCTTTTCTAGGGATTGTTATCGCGCAGTTTGTAGTTAAGATAATAGACGGATGAAAGGAGATCAAACTGGCGTAACTGAACCAATCCCGCCACTATCACCTAAATGAGAAGGTTCTTTCTATTTAGGGAGGTAATGCCCAGGGGAGACATCCCCGGTGACCTGGGGTTTTGAGAAGGCAAAGAAGGCTTAAGAAGGCTAAGTGATAATATTCCCCCTCACAAGTCACCACCTGATCAGAAAGCCCGGCTTAATAGCCAATAAAGATAAGTAATAACCAAGGAAGCGCACCTACCCGAGACAAAGCAACAAGAAACTATATGTGTGCAAGCTCACTTGCTGGTTACTACTTCATATAATCACGGACTTCTGATATAAAGCAATTGATAAACAATATTAATGAAGCAAGTCAACGATGTATAATGGTAATGATAATAATATGTCACTTAATAATAAGTGCTAATGGCAATCAATGTAACAATATCAACATTAAGAAACAATGCCTTAGCTAATCATTCAATTGCTTGTAAAGATACAAATGTTGCAATGGTGTAAGTATAGCATAAATAAACAATGGCAGCAGTAGGTTTAGTAGATGTTAGTCTATGCTAGGGTTAGAAGGTTAGGTAGTTGTTCAAAGTATTTGGTTGTTTGAAGTTGTCACCAAGGTACTCAAATAGTGGAGGTCTTGGATCAATGCTTTATTAGGGCAAATGGAGTCAAAAAGGGCTACAAATGTTGAAGGCCCGAAATGATAATAACAGGGCTAGAGACAAGAGGTTTTGATGTTGAAGTGTTGCTATAGCAAGGCTTCAACAAGTCAAACCCTAGGGGAGACGGCTCACTATGGTGTAGATGACCTAAGCCTTAGTACATCTTCCTCCTTCTCTAGCTCAAAAGATAAAATTTAAACGACTAGCTTGATCAAGGAAAGATATGGCTGAAGACAAGAGGGTTAAATGTTGAGATGTTTCTAAAGCAAGGCCTCAACAATGAAACCCTAGGGGAGAAAGGCTCACTAAGGTGTAGAAACCCTAGGCCTTAGTGCTTTCTCCTCCTTCAGCTCATTAACAAGAACAAAACGGCTAGCTTGAGTGATGGCTAAGGACAAGAGAGTTTGATGATGAAGTGTTTCTATGGCAAGGCTTCATCAATCAAACCCTAGGGAAAACGGCTCACCAAGGTGTACAAACCCTAGGCCTTAGTGTGTTTTATCCTTCCTTAACTCGACAACAAGTAAAATACAGCTAGGCTAGAAGAATAGGATTAGAGTGTTTCTATGGCAAGGCTCTTTCTAACTTCAGCAAAATCAAATGGCTCTTTAACTTGGTAGGGACATGAGACAAGGACATTAGCATGTGCTTGTCACCTAGGGTTTTAATTCAGCAAATTTTAATAACAAAATGTAGGTAAACAATACTATAACCATTCAATCAAGAAGGATTGCAGAAATTTACTTACATTTAACCAAGAAATCACATAGCCATACCCTAGTTGTAAACCTTCCACCAAGAGAAATGCCAAAAATAGCCAAAACAAGCCTCCTTCAACAAGTGCGCCTTAGAATTTCAGCCAAAACCCTAGAATAGGGTGCAAATTTCAGACCTCACCAAGTGGTGAGTGAAAGATGATGAAAAAATGAGTAAAAACCCTCAATTTATGCAGTAGCAATGACCTTAATTAAATTTTAGCTCATTAAAAGGCCGACAAGGCCAAAATACCAAATAATATTGTTTTACATTAATTTGTCATAAATTAAAACCCTAATCAAGCAAAAGCAAGACGTCATGCCCCTTCTGGGGTGACGTTAGCCCTTTCTAGGGCAAATGTAGCCTCCTGGAGCAAAACATTAGCCCTCCTTGGGCTTCTCCAACCTGCCACACGTGCCAAACTGCCACGACTGTCCCCCAAAACGTCCATAAGGTTGGATGACATCATGGGCCTCCTGGGTGACGTCCTGGGCCTTCCAAGGCCAACGTTCCAATGAAGAGGGCACAACCCCCTAGGTAAAGCTCTGACAAGGTGCCTCTGTGGAACGTCCTCCTCATCTCCAGTGCAAACCCCTATGTCCTGTCTCTGCCCCCTGCTGGGGTCTCAGCATCCATCTGCTAGGCTCTTCAGCCCCATGGAGGTCCGAACTAATCATCTCCCCATGTGTACCTGTCCAATGTGGTACATGTCTGTCCGGCATGATCCTGCACATCAACAGCTACGCCCTCCATGGGCTCATAAGTCACAGGGATCATAGCAATGGCAATCACATCTCATCATCAATATTATTAAACATGCGCATGAAACCCCTTTTACCCCAGTCAAGTGCTCAAAGACATTATACAAATTTGCAATACAAGTTTGGAGGAGGTGACAGAGCATCCTATTGGGCTAGTGTCCACTGGAAAAGGGGTGTTTCTGGAACAGATTAAATCCAAGTCATGTAAATGGGTGAGGTGGATAAGGGATGTCCTGACAAAGGGTGTAGTGAAAGCAGGGAAATGCAAGGCTTACCTGTGGGTGCCTTTGTAGAAGGCGAGTTGCACCTGTCCTGGATGCAAATGTTTCCAAGCCCATTCATACCATTTTATTCTTATTTCTTTATTGCTTTTCTCTTTCAAGAGACTAATCAGGGGACACTGCCCTGGCGTGGTGACCAGTGGTGGTAGTGTTACCCACAAGTACTTTCACATAAATGAGAAGGTTGGCTCGTGATGAGAACCCCTTTCTCTTGGCCATGCAACCAAGTGCCACTACTCTGGCATGGTAACCAGTTGCTAATAGTGTCATACTGCTAGGTACCCATGGACCTAATAGGCTAGCTCGTGATGAGACCCCCTATCCTCTGACTAGGTCTTGTTTTATTATTTTTATGTGTCCCTCTTGTTTCTTACTGAGAAGCTCTTTATTGCTTTCTCGAGGATCCCTGGGCGAAGCATCTCAAGGTTTTATTTTTAGGCTTTTATCTTTTGTCAGCTTGCTTTTACCTTCTGAGCCTTTAGCCCCTTCTTCCCACAAGGCAAGGTACAACCCTTAAATGATTGGCCAACCCAATGCCTGGACAAATGTAATGGGATGGATGAGCGGGAAGCAACATGAAAAAGTGGTAATATGACGGGAGCGGACGATGACTTTTCAGAAATCCCCCCAGTGGCAACTCAAAACCTATGGGCACAAGCTTACTAGGGCATCCTTTCATTCCCCACAGACATGGTCAAGTGGATAAGTATAAGATCCAAGCATTCGTTAAAAACAAAAGGAATTAAATGCACATATTCAAAGGTTTTGAGGATCAAAAGTGACACATACCATGATACCCAGACTCATTACCTCACGGAGCAAGAACCATCTCTGATACAGGACCAAGCCTAAGGTGATGGATGTTGTTGTTGCTGACAAAGTGGAGGCGCTGAAAGGGAGAAAAGATGGGCCCTTCATGGCCATGCTCAAGTCGATCTAGCTCTCGGTACTCCATGTTTAGGACCTGTGGGCCTCGAGACATGATCTCCTAGTTATCCCTAAAAGTGGGGGATAACAGGGACAACTTAAGCCACCTTTTGTACCTTCAATCAATCGACATACTTCATTGGATCTTTCTTCTATAACTTTGTTAAAGGCCACCCACACCAATTTGTGGAACCGTGTTGGTGTGGCAGATATGGTGTTCAAGGGAGGTTATACCTTCACTTTATGGCCCACGTTCAACATTAAAGGAGGAAGTTGTGAAGTAATTCTTTCTCTCCAAGGCCTCCTATTTAGAATAAAGGAGTATGTTCATGTTGTGAATAGGGTTGACCCTATTTTGAGCTGGGTATCCATAAATCCACTCACTATTGTATTCGAGCTCTCTTAGTTGTAATCAAGCTCTCTCAAATGTATTCAAGTTGGCAATCCATAAACCCACTCTCAAACTATATATGAGCTTTCTCCACTGCATTCAAGATCTCTCAAATGTATTCAAGTTGGGTACTATACATAAACCCAATCTTTTTTGTATTTCAGCCACAATTGACCTTGTATAAAGTTGGGTAATCATAAACCCACTCTCATTTGTATTAAGTTGGGTAATCATAAATCCACTCACTTGTATCAAGTCAAGTATTCAACTAGTGATCCGAAACGTTGACAATCAAAATGACGTATGTGGAACAACATAGTGATTCTAGTAATAACCTTTATCAAGTTCGGTATTCATATAAACCACCTATTTCCAGATACAACTGACCTTATATTTGAGTTGATTATCTATAAACCCACTTTCCCATTTGTATTTCATCATTTTCCATGGCCTCTTACTCAACATAGGGGGATATTGAAATGATGATATAATCTTCACATATGGTCATTGTCGACCTCACTTTGTTAGTGTATTAGTGTATTTCTAGGGTTTGGATTAAAGCCAACACACATTAATATATACCTAGGTGGATAAGACCGACTCAGTCACTATGGCCCATAACCCCTCTTGGGGAGGGTGCCCTACCTCTTGAGTATGTATAAATACACACTCAAGAGTCACTTGTGATATTCATCATGTGATCTTCTTGATCTCTATAATACATGTGATTTAGCTTAAGGGTACCATAGACTCATTGTGACACCAAGAAAGGATTCCAACTTGAACAATTTCAATATCTCTCTAAACACGTGTACCAATGCAAGTAATTTATTTCTCCAATGCAAAATTAGATTAGTGCCTTGTAAAATGGTTATGGAGTCTTCTTGAATTAGGTTAGGCCTACTACCTCTCAAGGGGCGTAAGCCCTTTTACTCCCTTGAGCAGGTAACCCTAACAAGGTAGATCTAGGAGGGTGTAAGCCCTTTTACTCCTCCTAGCAACCTTTGCAATAGATTTTTCAACAAACAATAATGATAAAACTTGGTGGAGGGTATATGCCCTTGTATTCCTCAAAGGATCTAACCAATAATAACCGTGGAACAAGAAAGAAGAACTAACAAAATGCATATTTTTCTTACCAATTCCAGTAGCATGCAAAACATAAACCCTAGTTACCAAGAACTTTCATCACCATAGCAAGAGAAAAGACCTCCAAGAGCCAGCACACCACTTCACTCCACAAGACAATGATAAACCATAGCATAAGAGAGAGAGAGAGAGATTTCCCAAGAGGGGCGCAAATTTCAGCCAAGTAGTACTTCTCATGTGAGAGAGTTATGATCAAATCAAAAGATTCAAGCCTTTATTTATACTAGGCTTTCAAAAATAGGTTGTCCACATAAAATTAGGGTAAACCACAAAATAAGGGGGGCATCCCCCTTTATTTTGCCCCTTTACAAAGTAATTTGATTTTAACTTTAAAAAATGCACAAAAGAAACCCTAAGTTTCACATCAACCCCTTCTAGCGTGACGTCTTGGCACTTTAGCAAGTCATTGAGCAAGAGAGAGGAAGTTGTTGGGGCTCTGAAGGCCTCCCTCTCATGCGCTAGGCCTCTCTTCATGGTGCAAGGGATCCTCCTCATCCAAATGTGCCAAGTGTCCATCAAACATCACATCACCACCAAAAGCCTAGCCCTAGGATGACGTCAAGCCCTCCAAGATGACGTCTTAGCCTCCAAAGGAAAGTCGTTGGGCTTGTAAGGGCCAGGTGAGGTCCTCCAAGGTGTCTTCTTCTGCCTCCAAAGCCAACATTCATCTTCTATCTTGCCGCAAGGTCTGGGATATGGCATCCAACTAGTGGGCTTCCTGCCCCAATGAAGGTCCAAGTTGGGCTTGTTCCTCCAAAACGCCCATCAACAAGGTCCTGCAAAGATAGACAAATGCACCCTCCAAGGATCTCAAGTCAAAGCATCATGGCAAGTAAAATCACGTTTAATACAAGAGTCATCTAAACATGTGCATCAAAAACTACCTTATCAAATTAAACAAGTGCTCAAAGACCCTATGCAATTTGCCAAGTTTAGGTATGGGAGGGTTAACAAGGTGACCTATTGGGTGGATTATTCCTTGAGTCAAGGAGTGTTTCCTAGGTGGACCCTCTCTAAATCATGTGGAGAAGATGAAGTGGATGGGGGGTAAGACTTTTGGGCATGGGGTTCATAACATACAAAGGTTCGTATTGTCTCTTTTATGGGTGCCTTTGTAGAGGGTGTGTTGCACCTTCGTTTCAATGCATCATTTTTCCAAGCCCATTTATTTTCCATTAATTAATTAAGGTCCAGAACGACTGGGTACTCCCAATGGGTAACATGAAACTTGGGGGGCAGTACCATAGTGTCACTTGAAAGGAGAGGTATACAAAGAGCCATAGGGGTAAAGAAACGCTTGTAACACACTTGTGTAGATCCCTCAACAAATGGGACATTTTTATATATGTGTATTTTCTTTTGCAGGTCTTTGATCTTCTAAGACAAAATGGTCTGTTGTTCTCAAGACCTCTTTGGGCAAGAATCTGGAAGGTTATAGTTTTGTCTTTTATCTTTTGCCAACTACATTCCCTCTAGTCCTTCAACCCCTTCTTCCCATGAAATGAGGTACAATCCCTTCTTGGGTCAATACACCCAAAAATCCCAAAAGATAAGTAGATGGAAGGATGAAATGTGAAAAGTGAAAAGTATGATCGAGAATGGCACGATCACTTGTCAAGGGTACCTCCTAGTTAGCAAACCCATCCCCAAGGGTGACCACTTACATGGGCGCAATGTCCACCACCAAGGTGAAACAGGGAAAACAGCATAATTTCCAAGCAGACGTTCTATAATCAAAAGCATCTTTAAATGCAACATATTCAAATGCCTCAAGTATTAAAGTGATACTTACCACAATACTTGACTTGTACCTCATGGAGCAAGACACATCGTCTTCTGAAAGCAAGCTGATGTGGTGAATGCCATCGTGACAAGTCCAAAATGTGTGGTGGTGAAATGGGTCTCTGTTTGTGCATGTGTACGTTGTCAGTCATCTATCTCTCGATACTCCTCGTATGCAACCTGAGGGCCTCGAAACATCATCTCCTTAGTTATCCCTAGAAATTGGGGATAACACCGCCCCTTTCAGGTTTTACTTCAGATATGTGATTGTGCAAGCTCAGCCATGGTATATTTGGTCTCCTCCCTCAGAGCTCAGACGATAGATGCACTTGTTACATTATGCTTTCAGTATACATGGTCATTGTACTTTAGTTTAAGATTTTATAGTCCATATGTTGTGTTCTTCACTTAATGCAATGGTTGACGTGTGAGGTTGTTGAAGTGGTTGGAGTTAGTTGAGGGGTTGTTACACCCACCTGGCCCAGCTCCTGAGGTTGTAATGAGTTAGTTGAGGTAGTTATGAGCTCATTAGACCGCACACTCATTAGAGCACCTCATTCATTTGCCACACGTGTTAGCTTGACATCCTTATCTATTGGACCGCACTTCATCTTGGATTTATTCCATACTTCTTTGAGATGGTAGAGAAGGAACACTTCTTCGTGGACCCCTTGTTGACCACACATGTGACCCTTTGATAGTGGTTAGAGCATTCTATGGAGGACATATCTCTTCCTAGGATCATTTGTTGGCTCATGGTGGTTTTAGAGTCTATACCATCGTTTGGGAGATAGCACACCATTTTTAGGAGTTGTATTAGCCAACCCACATATTTTATTATATCTCTCTAAATTTGTTGGAGAGTTTCTATTTTGGGCTAGGAGGTTCTAGATCTACTATTATTTTATTCACGAGGTTCTTGAGGTTTTCTCCTATATAAGAGACCTCACACTCATTTGTATCTTGTCCTACTAAATTTAAAGCCCATCCATAATTTTGCATTTAATTATGCTTCTTTTATATATTAGTATTGTTTCAAGCCCTGAAACACATCTGACTCTTACTCTGTTCTATTTTTAAACTCTACAATTCAACATCAACAAAAACTACAATCATTGACCTTTTTTGGATTTAATTTTACCTTGTGAATTTTTCTTTTCTTTTATTTGGTATTTGTTCGTGCTACGCTTCTGTATCTTTGCACTTTATCTTCTTCAAAAAAAATCTTACCATATTGTTTTTTCTTCTTTGTATCTCCTTCAACTTTCCTCTAATCTTACAATGCAAGCATTTTGGTCCCCAGTAATTACATTGAAACAATTAATTTATTTCAAAGTATGCCATTTCATAAGCATGCAAATGTGAGGCTAAGATTTCTTCCAATGTTAAAATCAATGACCACTCCTATAATAGCAAACATTAATGTGTATGGGTTGTCTTTCATCATAAATCACGCATAATACATACAAGTACTAAGAATAGAATGGATCCAAATAAAAATTTGAACTATGTCAACAACTTAATCCTATGAATATAACTAACCCCTTGAAAACTAAACATTACCATGTTAGATATAAACCCAACTCCACTGCCCACTTGAGGCTTGAATACAAAATGACAACGGATGGATAACAAACACAAAATTAAAAATCAATGCATTATCCAAACTCTTTCATTGTGCAATCTTGATTTAGTGCCTATTACCACTTCAATTCTACCAATTTCTTTTGCAGCAATCAAATGTCCAACAAACAATTCACTTTTAATTTTCTTGTCTTCAATTTTCCCCTCTTCATTCTCTATCATAGTCAACTACCAACAAATCATAGCTTTTTATAGATTCTTTGTTTCTAAATAGAACACGTTGCATAAATGCTTGCACCTTTTGGCAACTCACCTCCCCACCACCACTTAATATCCCAACAACTAATAATGATCCCCAATATTTAAGATTATTCTTTTCATAACATAATCACAATCAGTAATAAAATATGCATAGGTTGAACCGAGAAAATCATTCAAATAATATATGCATCTTTGCAATGCACACTGTGTAGATTTTAACCTTGTACAATATTTTACTGCAAACAGATTTTCAATAAAAGAACAAAAAAGATACAATGGCAAATACACACATTACACAGAGATATTTCCCCTGGAAACTCAAACCGGGAAAACTAGCGTATTCTATATTCATTCACACCATACATTGTTTACAATCCAATATACATGTAGGAGCCAGTGGCATCCAAAACCCTAATCCAATGACTTGGATTAGTCAACAACCCTAATTCCTTAACCGGAAATAGAAAACCATCTGCGAAAAACCATGTGCCGAAAAACCGCCCAAAAATGGACACGAAAACCGAATATAACACATCCAACATTCTCCCACTTGTTGTTTTCTTTGCAGACAGGGGGTTACAGGGTTACATAGTCAACAATCCAGGGCAACAATGCCCATAGATCCTCTACACCAAGAAAACTTCTCAGTGCCCACAGATTTTGTTAATGAATCTGCAACATTCTTCAAAGTATCCACCTTCATCAGCAACACCTTCTTTTCTTCAACCATATCTCTCACAAAGTGATATTGAACATCAATATGCTTCGTCTTTGAATGATAAGCTGGGTTCTTCGCCAAAAAAGTTGCACTCTGACTGTCACACTCTATCCTTACAGCTTGTTGTACAAACCCAATACCTGAGCACAATTTTTGTAACCATACTGCTTGCTTGCTTGCATGAGTGGATGCCATGTATTCAGCTTATGTAGTTGAAAGTGCCACTACAGATTGTCTTTTGCTCATCCAACTGATTACTCCTCCAAACAGCTTAAACACATACCCGCTTGTAGATATTCTACGATCCAGATCTCCAACCCAGTATTCATCCACAAAGCCATCTATGTCCAACACTTTGTCCAAACCTAGTCTTCCTTGGTAGAACAATCCATAACTAGTAGTGCCACACAAATACCTGAAAACTCTCTTTACTATTGTCCAATGCTCCTTCCCTGGTTTTGACATATACCTACTCAAAACTCCCACTGCACGTGCAATTTCCGGTTTAGTACAGACCATTGCATACATCAAACTGTCAACTGCACTCACATATGGAACACGAGACATGTCCTCCTCCTCTTCCTGTGTCTTGGGACACTGATCTGCAGATAAATTTACACCTACAAGAATAGGAACCCTGACCAGTTTACGTTCATGCATATTAAACCTCTGCAATAGTGTCTCCACATATTTTCATTGATTTAACCAAATTTCTTTATTTTTCCGATCTCTGTTAATTTCCATGCCCAAAATGAAATTTGCAGCACCAAGATCCTTCATGTCAAATTTAGAGGACAATTGAGTTTTCACATCCTGGATAATCTCCTTGTTGTTTCCTATCAGCAACATGTCATCCACATACAAGACCAAATAAATCAAATGATCACCAATTAATTTAAAATACACAAACTGATCCTCTTTGCTTCTTGTGAAGCCAAGTCCCAACATATAAGTATCAATTTTTGTATACCACATCATTGGTGATTGTTTTAAACCATACAGGGACTTTTTCAGCTTGCATACCAGCTCCTTCATTCCCTTCATAGCAAAGCCTTCTGGTTTCTTCATATAGATTTCTTCTTTCAGATCCCCATGTAGGAATGTTGTCCTCACATCCATCTATTCTACTTCAAAATCAAACGCAGCAGCAACAGATAATAGAAATCTAGTATAAGTTAACTTGGCAACAAGAGAAAAAATCTCACCAAAATCAATTCCCTCAACCTGGGAATAACCCTTTGCTACTAACCGAGCTTTGTATTTCTCCACTTTTCCTTCTGCATTCAGCTTCTTTTTAAATACTCATTTGCTTCCAATGGGATTTCTTCCAATCGGCAACTCCATTATATCCCAAGCCTCATTCTTATCCAAGGCTGTCATTTCTTCAACCATGGTCTTTTTCTATAGTTTTCCATCCTCTAAATCCACTGCATCCCCAACAGTTTTAAGATCATCATCAGTAATAGACAAAGAAAAATTTGAACGAATATCAAATGGAGTACACTTTTCCGATACTCTTTTTTCCCGCAACAATCTCCTCAATACTGGAGTATGAGGATCTTCTTCTTCTAAATCATGTTCTTCTGTAGAGTCTGATTCATCATCCTTGAGATCAAACTCTATTTTCTCTAGTTCTTCCTTACTTGGTAGGACTTCCTGTTTGACAACATCCTTCATTTCTCTAAATACCACATCTCGGCTATACACAACCTTCTTAGTTTCTGGGTTCCAAAGCTTATAACCTTTGAGACCATCTTTATACCTAATAAAGATGCACTTTTCAACCTTCTTATCTAGCTTACTCATGTTTTCCTTTAGAACATGAACATAAGCCTCACAGCGAAATACCTTGAGATGTGTGAGAGAGGGTTTCTTACCAGTCTAAACCTCGTCTGGAGTCTTGTCATCCAGTGTTGATGAGGCCCAAGGGTGATCGATTGACCAGGTAACATGCAGTATCCACTGCCTCTGCCCAGAATTCTTGCCTTAACCTGACACCACTGAGCATGCACCTTGATTTTTCCATCAGTGTCTTGTTCATCCTTTTTGCAACTCCATTCTGTTGAGGTGTATAAGGAGTAGTCTTCTTCCTTGCTATGCTGCATTTCTTACAGAATTCTTCGAATTCATTCTCGCATAACTCTCCACCATTATACGTCCTCGACACCTTAATTCGTTTCTCTGTTCGATTCTCAACAAGAGCCTTAAACTCTTTAAACCTGTCAAAGACTTAAAATTTCTTCCTGAGGAAATATATCCAAGTATTCCTCGAGAAGTCATCTATAAAAGAGACATAGTACACATATTTTCCCAATGATGGAACCGACACAGGTCCAAACACATCACTGTGCACTAGTTGTAAAATTCCTTCTGCCCTCATTGCACCAGAGGGGAATGTTACCCGATTCTGCTTCCCATATACACAATGTTCATAGAAATCAAAATCATACCTTTACCATGTAGCTAAGTCACCTGACACGATGACATGGGACACGGAGGACACGAAAATACGAGTGTCCGACACGTGAAATTTTGACCTCGACAACAGGACACGGAGGACACGTTTATATATATATATATATATATATATATATATATAT
>ML794834.1:84059-94495 GCA_009831015.1 Picea engelmannii | reverse complement strand
GTGCTAGTGACGAGGGTTTACAATTCTGGACAGTGGCTAAATTTGTGTTTAAATACCATATATCTGGGCAACACTTTAACACATTTAAAAACTTGAGAAGCATTTTAATCAAATCGATGAGGAATATTGATGAACGATTTGGTTTATAACTCCAACGACCTAACACCTTAATTCTAGATTCATTTACAGCATTGCCATTGGAAACTCTTTGACATGATTTGATTCTAGTTTATTCTTGTAATATCTCTCCCTAAACTCACATAAGCACACAAGGTGTTTTCTTCCAGCTCTTTGGAACTTGTCATAATGGTACAAGGGTTCACATGAATGGTTTAATTTTTAGTTTTGTTCCATTGCTTTTCTTGAAACATTTTGATAGACCTAACATCCAAAGCACCTTTGGAAACAAATAAATGCAATACATGATGCAACAACCTAACTCAATATGCTAACATCACATTCATTTTAACACTATTTGAGGGCTTAATCATTGTTTTACTGCAGAATTTGGGCAAACATATTAAAGACATGAACACATGGATCATTCATTCGATTCCTTTCCTTTGAGCATTGTGTATGCATGTTAACAAACCTGTGGTAATATGCTTTGAATGCTCACTGTTCTGTGGGTTATTTGTATCAGGTACATTGTATACGGTATCACCGTATCAGACTAYCAGTATGTCTATGTTCTATCATCTATGAGTATGATGTTTAGAGTTTGATTGATTTGTATGATGTATCTTTTTTGGAGTTCATGATGTATCACTGAATCACTGATCAATATCTACTATAGTCTATGATCTATCAATATTTTTTCTATTTCAGTAATTTTTAACTTGTAGTCTTATATATATATTAAAATTATATATATATATATATATATATATATATATATATAACGTGTCCCCTGTGTCCTAATTTCGAGGGTCGGCGTGTCCGTATCGGATACTCGCATTCACGTGTCCTCTGTGTCCCATGTCTTCGTGTCAGGTGACTTAGTCTCTGACGCTGCCTGTTGCGACCATACATCCTGTCAACCCTCATCAGAGGCATTTGTCCATCTCTGCTCCCCGTCCTCATCCCGCTGAGACTTTGAACCTATATCCACCTCTGGAATATACTCTGTCCCACGGCGGAGGATGCTCTCCATCACGCCCAAAGCCTCATCTGACTGTCTTGGACGAACCTCCCCTATCCTGCTGCATATAATGAAATAAATCTCGTCAGGAGGTCTCTGCCTAACAACTGTCCACGTCCCATGCAACGGAATATCTTCCCTTATGCGGCTGCATATACTGGAAGTATCTGGGAACGCTAACAGAAATAACTGCAACTATTTGTAGGACTGGGGAGTGTCATATGCATTGGTCAATCCCAAAGGTTGGACCAAGAATTCATCCAATGGCACCCATGGTGAATAATCGCATGTACTCCTCACTAAGCTCAAACCATCAAGTACAACAGTAAATAACTCCACAAATTGATGGTTAATCACATTCCCTCCATCATCATTCATATGATTGTTGCTACTGAGAAGGTGATCTCCCAGATCTATGTACTGATGCAAGGGAGAAGAATCTCCATGCTCTACTAAGTATGTCTCCTCCCTGCACTCCAATGCATCCTCATGGATCCCACTGTACACCTCTACATGCCCCTGTGAACTACCACTCATCACTATATGCCCCTGTATACTCATGCAAGCTCCTGCATCATCATGTATCCTGGGTGTACTATTGGGTCAACCTCTACATGGATGTCAACCAATCCTGGAACCCAAATGTAAGTGTCGTCATAACTGCCCTTGGCTTTGGAATCCCCGTGTGTATGTGTATGGCCAACTGTCTCATAACCCCTCATGAATGGTGGTCCCTGTGACACAAGGACATCCTCACGCGTCTTTGAATCACATCTCTCCATAATCATCAATGATCCTGGGTACTCCTCATGCTCCTCCATCAACTGGCACTCCTCTACCAAACCACCAACACCCTCTAGCGATGTAGCTGAAATATATATCTGGCTCTCTGTTGAGATAGATGTAGTGGATCCCTGACTAGCCTTCTCAAGGGGCTCCTCTAATCTAGACTCTGATTCTTGAAGGGTTGTCTGTGCGCCTTCCAAGAATCCTCGTGTGCTTACCAACTCATGAGTGAGTCGGTCCACCTCAGTCTCCTTCTCCCTCAGTTCCCTATGATACAACTCGCCCACCTCCAAGAGGTAATCTCTATCCATAAGTAGTTGCTAGTAGTCGGTCCTCATCACATTCACTCTTTCCCCGAGTGTCTGGAAGTCATCAAGGGTAGGTTGCCCCTGCGAACTATCATGTGCCATCGAGGCCCTACAACAATACTCTTCCACCAATGCATGTGTATCATCAATGTGTCTGATGGTTGCCATGATCATGTCCTCTCTGACTCTCAGTTGTCCTGTCAAGTGTTGTGACTCCTGATCACTATCTTGCTGAGGTGCTACCTCATGACTCCCACTGCTAATGTCAACAGTGGAATCCCCATCAACACACTCCTCAAGAGATAAGGCATTGTACAGTCCATTGTCCATTGTGCTATTGAACCCTCCAGTATGCCACTGTACATCATCACCTACAGCTACCTCCATCTGAACTGCCTTGTATCCTATATGTACAGTTGTATCCTCATGTGCACTCACCCTACTAATATCATCTGCGCCCGGATCCCATACAAATGTGTCCAGACATGTGATATGGTCATCCCGACCAACAAGGAAAGCATCTTCAACACTTTAGACCGGTCCCAGAAGGAAGTGTCTCGTCAATCTGTCGGTCTCCCCAACCTGCTCTATCAATGGACTCCCCAAAAGAGGTGACTCACTCTCCCCATACCAATAGGTATGTATATACTCATCTAGCTCCAAGTCATGCCTCTCCTCCTGGGCCTGCAGATCCATATGTCCTGTGTGTCCAATCACTACACAAGGCTACTCTACCATATCCAGAATGCCACTAATATCCTCATGTGTCATGGCTAGTATAGGTGACTGAGAAGATGAGAAATGTGTCACACTCAACTCCATAGAAAGCTCATCATTTCCCACGCATGACATCGTATCAACACCCAAAGGTGGATCACCCAATCTCTAATCCTCCTCATGCCTAGGTGTTGCCACGGCTGGATACTCACACGTATCACTACTATGGTGAGGTGTTGAGTCCTCAACACTACATGATCGAGAAAGTAAAGAACATGCGAAATCATCTTAACTCTCCAATTGTCCAGCAGATGCACAAGAGTCCTCGGACTGCTCTAAGGAGGCATCTAAGGCTACATCCTCATACACATTCTCCTCATCACTGTCATAGTGCACCTCAATGTAATGCACTCTCCCTTTACCCCTACACCTGTGATCTGGCTCCCAAGGCTCTTTGCAACTGTGGCAAAGTTCCCTACTCCTAACAGTTGTAGACTCAATCTGTGCTCCCTTCAATCTGCTAGCATCTGGTGATGTATCTACTTCCCTGACTGCTTTGGCTCTGTTTTCCTTTGCTATTCTGCTCCAATTGTTGACTTCTTCCATCTTCTTGGACCATAATGCAACCTCAGCTTTGCTCCACCTAGGATTTTTGATGGACACAAACTATTGGAATGTTACTTGAGCCCTGAATGTCTCACTAAGGGATTGATATTCCTCATCACCATATATGATCTCCTCTGCAAAATACATTTCTCCTCTAGATCGTCAATGTTTATCATGGGTTGGCGAAGGAATTTCACTCTAATACCACTGTAATGTTCCCAACCAAATCTGATGTAAAAATCAGATCTTTGTGGTTGAGAAATTTCGTCAAACACTTGGCATATAAGCTCCCAACTCTCTTGAAATCACTTCAACACTTGTTGTCCCAATTAACTCAAGTTTAAGGGATGAATTTTATGTCAAACACATCACATGCAACACCCAAAACCCTTCCTAATGAGTGGTTGTTCTGAATTTGTGTTGGTTGTTGTGTTTATTTGCAACGGTTGGTTGAGGTGTTTTGTCAAACACTTTGTATGCAATGGTTGTAGCATTCATTTAAGTGTATTTTCCAATGTATGTGGCCCATATTCCTTCATGTAATATATAAGGAAAACACATGCAATGATAACCAAATAAACCATAATCTAATAGCTATTACAAACCATAAGATAGTACCTCAAATCCTTGCTTTATTTAATATGCACTTGGTTGTCCAACACATAGTAATTTCCAGATCTGATCCAAGGAATATAACAGCTACAAAATAGAGTTGTAATGCCCTCAAAATGCAAGGATCTCTTAATGATGGCTGCCCAAAATGGTTGATATAATCTCCAAAATCAATTCTACCATGCCAAGAAATGTGCCCTCGTGCTAAAATTTGCCCTGCTTAAATATGCACAATAAAAGCTGATGTAAAAGCTTCAGGAAATGGCTGCAACTTGTAGATCTGATGATTGTTAACTCATATGTGAAGATCCCTTGGTTGTAGATGACAAATCTGCTCACAAATCATGGGATCTCAAACCACCAATGCGCACTCCTTCATCAAATTCGCCCATCCATCAAAATAAATAAGTATGGAGGTTGTAAACCCCCCACAAGTGCCAAAAGGTTCGCTATGATGATGGCCAAGAGTCCCCAATCTAGATCTGGTCCAAACCCAACCTCATAAGACTAAATTGAATCTCTCTTGGCTGAGTGGTGCGCCCTCTTTGCAGAAAACCCTCTATGATGCGTCATTCTTCACAAACTAATGGCTGAAGTAGTTTTGAACTGATGTAGAATGGTGAGGGAGGAATATTTTACCTTCTTGGCCAAGCTTGGATCAAGAACAGGAGAATCTTTCACTCCCTTGTTGATCTCTAGGGTTTATTCAGTCAAAACCCTCAAAACCCCCAAATACCATGGGTTCTCTAGCTAAGAAGTCAGACATCAAAATATCAAACAACATAATGAGAGAATAGAAGCCCCTATCTCTCTTTTATACCCCTGTTCATCTTTTCTCTCCAAGTGACTTTTACTTTACTTTTAATATTCCTTCATAAAATCACATTATTAATTAATTAACCTTTTTTCCTCTAAAAAGTGATTTATTTGTCCTTATGGCTTCTCCGGCCACTGAAAGTCATTTCTCATCATCTTATCCTGTAATGCTCTTCCTCTTGATTCTGATGGGCTATTACACTAAGAGGTTTCTTCAAGTATTATGCCCAAAATGACCTCCTTAGTGAATTTAATTAAAATATGCTCCATAATAACACAAAATTACGGAAATCGTCGAAATGCAACGAAACCAAAGACAAGTTCTGCGGAATGGATCAAGATGATGAAATAGGATGAATGATGTAAGTTGGGCCCAATAAAACCCCTCAATACATCCTGATCTCACTATCACCCCCAACTGGCTACTTTGACAAGCATCCCAATCTGTAACACAAGTCCAAAAATGGGGACATTACATCTGGTAAAGAGAACAGTAAACTAATAGACTTATCTTCATCTAAAATTTTAATCTCAACAGATAACAACTGACTTACCACAATGTTGAAGGCATTTAGATGCTTTGTCACCGAGTCTCCATTTCTCATCCTCAGGTTATACATCTTTTTCCACAAGAACAGTTTATTTACCACTACCAGGGACTTAGACTGATACAAGTTCCCCAACTTATCCCATAACTCCTTGGTTGTAGCTTCCCATGACAGATTCAGTAATATTGAATCTGAGAGACACAGTCGGATTGTGCTCTTTGCCTTCCGATCCAACTTTTTCCAGTCATCGGCTAACGTTCCTGTAGGTGCAGTACTTGGATCCACCGCAACCCACTGATCTCTATCTACCAACAGATCTTCCATCTTGAGCGTCCATAGCTCAAACCTTTGCCCATTAAATTTCTCGATCTTTATTTTCGAACTGCTCGCCATTTCTCTTCACCTAAAGAATCAATACCAAAGATCTCCCACTGTAACAAGGCTTATCATATTCCCGAGCCAAACCCCTGACCACAAAGGCATCCCCCTCAAACCAATAATTGCTCCAATACCGAATGTAGATTTTAACCTTGTACAATATTTTACTACAAACAGATTTTCAATAAAAGAACAGAAAAGATACAATGGCAAATACACACATTACACAGAGATTTTTCCCCTGGAAACCCAAATTGAGAAAACCAACATATTCTATATTCATTCACACCATACATTGTTTACGATACAATATACATATAGGAGCCAGCGGCATCCAAAATCCTAATCCAATGACTTGGATTAGTCAACAACCCTAATTCCTTAACCGGAAATAGAAAACCATCGGCGAAAAACCATGTGCTGAAAAACCACCCATAAATGGACACGAAAACTGAGAACCGCCCAAAAATAGGCACGAAAAACTAGTTCTAGTCATGCAAAGAATATAACGCATATCCAACACACCCATGCTCCATTATTTAATAGAAAGCTACATCCTTAACAAAAACAAACAAAATCATCTTGCAAGAATAAGTGTTCAAATTGACTATATGACCTTCATGAATCATGATCAAACCACATAATTAACCCCTTTAATTAGGAACAAACTGAAAGTGGATGTTGTTCATTTCATGACTTCGTTTCTACATCAACATAAAACCTCAAAACATAATTCTTATCGCTGAGAAACTATTTAAACAATAAGTCTTATATCTGAAAAACAAAAAGAAACATATATGACTAGAAGTGATAGAAACATATCAAATTCGACAACATCAAAAGGCTCTTACCTGTGTACTTCCCATTTCGATCATAATCACTTAGAAAATGTGAAACAACAGTTGTTGGTATCACATACCCAATATTCTCAGCTTCTGCTGATCTATAAACCTATATTTAAAACCTTAGTCAAATATCATTAGGTGTAGAGGATAAGAAATACAAAGGCATTGCACTAATTTGAATTTCAAATTTTGTATCCGCATACATGCTTGCCAAATATCTACAAATAATAAATTTGCTAGCACAGGGTAGAAATGAGAATCAAGTCATTTTTAATATACAAGACATTATAAGATGAAGCATTGAATGCATGCTTTAACTTGTCAAATTTAATATTTTAAAAATAGGGAAAGAAATGTTTTTAAAAGAATGTTAACCATTATTGACCATTCAAAAGTTGTTTGTAATTCTAGATGCATCTTTGGACCTGTCAATAGAAATTGAAATTCTGAAATACTTAACCACTAAAATCCTAAGCACAACATTCCTAATGTTATAACCAAAAGAAAAAATGGATAAGAGTAAGCAGTGTTGTCAGACTCTTTTCAGACTCCTGAGTCTGGCTGAGTCTCGCCGAGTCAGCGCGGGGACAAGTGACTCCCAGAGACTCTCCTGGCAGACTCGCCAGACTTGGGAGTCTTGATCTCAAACTAGGGAGTCCAACCCAGTTTTAGCCGACCCTGGTTCTCTTTCCTGAGTCTCAAGAGAGTCACCAAGTCTTGCCAAGTCACAGGCCAGCCAAGTCTTAAACGAGTTTGACAACATTGAGAATAAGTACAAGTTTGGTAGTGAAAAATGAGTGACAACAGTCTGCTTGAAGAAAAGCAAATGATCTACAATATAAAAGGAGGTTTTCAAACCAAACAGATTGCATTACTCGATTTCTTAAACTATGTTCCTTTTGATAATGATACAATTTCAAAAAATCCTTCCGGAAAGCATTAAAGAGCAAAACAAAAGGCCATGAAATGAAAATCAATGGCATCTTATGGAATACACATTTGATGATAGATATATGGTAAGGAATGTTCAAAGGAAGAGAACTCAGATCTTAAGACTGGACAATAAATGTGAAATCCATAGTTATATTTGGATACAAAGCATAGGCGCTAAAGTAAAACCCCAAAGCTCCACCCAAATAAAACATCATGTAACAAAAGTTGCTCATAGCCAAATTACTGAAGAAACTAGAAACTAAACAAGCATTGTATTAATGCTTAATCAAACATAACAAGATTAAAACTAGAAACTAGAAAGGAGTTCATAAGGATAGCAAAAAATTCTAGGATGGCTCAAGTTAGCATATTGTAATAATTAATTGCATATACATGGAAAGGAAATCAAAGATTTTGAAAATGTCCCTAAACTTTTATCCAAAAAATGCATTGAAACGTACCATACTGGAAAAGAAAGATGTCTTTATCAAATACAAATTTATTCTTAAAAGGCCATATTACAACCTTGAAAAACTGACAAGGTAAAATGGTTATCAATGATTTACAGCAACCAAAAATTTGCCAAAAACTATATAAAGGCAAAGGCTCTTCCAAGTGGAGTTTACATATTTATTATTTAAAAGTTAATCATATGACTCATCAAACAAAGAATAAATAGTATCTTATGTGACCAAGGCAGTATTAGAATCAACACACATAAAAATGGAAATATGTGTGATAGTACACGTCCAAGCTTACTGGTTTTGTAGAGTCCATTATGTAGAGCCTAAATTTCAGAGCTATAATCTGTAATTCATCATGCAAAACTGCAGATTTACACCTTAGGACGATTGTTTGTCTTTGAAACATGTAAATCTGATGTTAGACAATCAAAAATTGCGCCTAAAAGAGCAGATCTGCATGCAAAAAACTAAAATAGTGACCTAAGTGCCTTGAATTAACTAAGGGGCGGGTACTTCCCACTATTAATCAATTCAAGAGATCAAAATACAGCAAGAAACATGATAAACAATGAGATGTAGCTGCTGAATAAATGTGACCTTTATTTCCAAAGCTGTAAGTACAAGGTTTGGGGGAATATCAGTTTCATCTACAAGAGCCCCCGAGGGGCATTCAACGACTTCTGAAGCACATTCTCACACTAGTATTTATGGATGCAATCACCTGAATACCTTGAAAGCAATCTCTACCTCTCAATGATGACTATGTCCTCTCACAAGAACTACAACTGGACAAGGGTATGAAAGCAAGAGACAAAGAAATTCACTGCTTTGTAAAAACATGTAACCTTGCTTCACCCAACCTTTTCTGCATTTATAGAATAAGCACTTGGAGCAATACAAAAATAACTCACCTGAGAATAGAAATAGAGATGTCAGAAAGCAATGAATGATCCAAGTCTGCTGTGGTAAATGACAAATCTACCCTCCAAATCTTTTGTGATAAATGTGCTAAATAACTTGCTAAATCTACTGTCATAAAGCCTCCACTAATGCGCTGTAATCAGCCTTCAAAATCCATTGATTATCTGCTAAATATGATGATTTATTTCTGCTAAAACTTGTTGTAGATCAGATGCCAAACCTGCAGACATTTCCTGCTAAATCTTGCAGTAGCAGCCTGTTATATGTGCTGCTTAGAGAGCTGCTAAGTGTGGCCAAGTTCTTCCCCGAGTAAAGTGCACCTCCTCCAAGTGATCTTCTATATTCAATGCATTAAATGCATGCATGAAAAAGACTCCCACGAATTCTCTTCAAGGAAAACTGCATGCAAAGTTCTAGGATAGGCTAGGGTGCACTTTAGGCAAGAGAGCTGGAAAAAAAATCCAAAAATAAGCTCATGCATGAGGCTATTAATAAAGTGAATCTAAAATGCATGCAATGTAATATTTAGAAAGGAGGATAGGGCTAAAAATAGGAGGAAACTTCATGAAAATAACCTAAAACATGGAGTGCTCCCTCTCTAGCATCAAAATAGCAGGTAACACTCCCTCACATGCATGGGCTCACTCTCAACTAAGGTGCACCCATCTCTAGTCAACTGATGCCAGAAATAGTAGATGCAACTCATCACACAAGGCATCAAATTAGTAATTAAGGGTGTGTTGACTAGGGAAGCAAAAATAGTAAGGGTGGCTCAAAAGGCACTTCAAAGGGCTCCATGAAGAGGGCGCACTAGGTTTAGTAAGAAAGGGGGATACAAGGCTAATGCCTCTCCCAAACTAGTTAATATGCCACGTGGGCCCACAAAACACTCTAGCAACTACCAAAACATGTCCAAACCTTGAAAATTCAAAGTGCTCAGAATGGCATGAAATGGACATTGACATTGTATATCATACTAGGTACTCAAAAATCCAGTCACCCTACTAAAAATAGACCAATTTTCCACAATCGCGGAATCAACTAAAACTAGAACCACGGTGAAATCTCCCAAATGGGTGCTCAAATATGTGATTATCCTGTCAATTGGACCATTTACTAAAAATTGCAGTTTCTAAGAATGAAATTGCCCAAAATAGCAAAGTGTCAGATTGGCCTCAAATTTGAACCATGAGCCTATCTCCCCAATGAGTATCCAAATATACGATGTTGCACGGGGACCCGTCCCCCCCAAAAAAACCTGCGTACCCGTCGTTCCCGCGTACCGGGGACCCTTAGGAAACTTACCCAAATTGGTGGGGACTTCATTGGGGACTCGGGGACTTGTTGGCCGTCCCCAAGAC
>ML794834.1:52862-72413 GCA_009831015.1 Picea engelmannii | reverse complement strand
AGTGATTTCTCCATATTTATGTGCCAATGTGTTTATCTGATGTTGTTGTTGCTTTATATGTTTAAAATTTTGAAAAAAATTAATATATTTTGTATTTTTTAATGTTTGTCGTGGTTTTTCGATTTTTTGCCGACTTTTGCCGACTTTTGCCGAAACGATTTTTTCCGGACCCTCGCCGACTTTTTGCCGATGCCGACTTAATCAACACTGGCAACAAGATACTCTATAATATGGAGTTGACAAGCATAAAAAAGAATACACCCAACATGGTTTGCATTGACATGGTTGTAACAGGACACTATCCAAAGAATGCAACAGTTTGGTTGAAGAGGTATATAAGTGTAATGGAAGAACCAGGGTAAGTATCAGGCTACCTGAAATGCTATTCCAATGCACTCTCCACTATCATTAAAAGCCGGACCCCCACTGTTTCCTGCACCCACAATAAACAAGTAACCAATTAAATCCCATCAATCTAATTCCAAACAGGAAGAGTGCCCAATTTTGAGGAATTCAGAGACATTACTAGATTTCATGAACTCACAAATGTACACAGTGAAATCCCAAAATCTTTATTGCTCTTATACTTAAGAAACTTCATTTCGTAAGATTTAGAACAGAGCAGATGCATGAATTTAACAGTCTGCAGATTTGCAACTACAGAAAAGATAAAATTCTACCAGGATTTATTGCTGCATCAATTTGGATACCCAATAGATCAGCAGCTCCATGTGCATATGATGTCACCTGAGTTCAGTAAAAGCAACCAGGAAATCAGGGAAAGTTGAGCCATATATTTAATATAGGATATAATTTTCTCAGAGTCAAACGGGAGATTTTGATGCATTTTCATCAGCTTTTACTTTAACTCAAATCAAATTTAAAGAATGCCAATCATAACAGAATTTTTATAGATCTAGGTCATTATCTGCTAAAAATGGGTCATGGTGAATAAACAAAAATAACAGACAACAACATTACCATGAAATGTAGGTCGATTCTTTCAAGTCAAATGCTGAATGAATTTCAAAATAAATACAAGAGATTTGGTGTTAAGTTTGGCAACAGTAGCCAGAGAGACATTTAATATAACTTATAACGATCTTTCTATTTTTCCTAGCTTGGTTGCATGATTGATGATAAAGTGAACCCTTTGTTCATTATTTATATCACAATAAATAAAAAGGCATATATTTGTTTTGAATTGGTTTATTAAGCCAATGAATATCTAAAAGTTTACAAATTTTAACATATAAGTGATAATAAGTCCTGCATGGAGTGTTTTGATTCTGCCTAGGAATGTTCTGGAAACCTCATAGCGGGCTTTGAGATATTTCCGATTTTGAGATTCAATTCAAACTATAACACAAAAAGATGGGCAAGTTAATAAAAATTTAGAATCTTAGATGACTTGAGTAAACAAGTTACCAAGAAATTGTTGATTCTACCATTGCTTTTGTATCAAAACTCCAAGCCTCCATTTGGCATGAAAAGCATATGTATTAGCTCACCTCAATACGCGAAACTACGCCCTTAGTAACTGAAATTGTATCTCCTCCAAGTGGATAACCTACAACAGTCACTGCATCCTGCATCGTAAAAGTAAATATATAAACTTGAGAATTTCAAATTACTTCATCCTTTTCACAAGACAACTAATTATACAGGTCAATGGTAACTAAAATGGCATCTCCTCCAAGTGGATAACTTACAACAACTACTGCATCCTGCATCATAAAAGAAAATATGTAAACCCCACAATTTTCAATTACATCATCCTCAGCACAAAGCAACTAATTATACTGGTCAATTTTGTGGAAAGCATCCCAGTTTTGTGTTATGTAGGTCAGCATAAAACAACAAAGCTTTTTCGTAGCAGAACTGGGATAAGTTCTTTATAACTTTTTGAAGAGTGTATTGATAGCACACATTCCCTGAAATTCTTTCGACACAAATACTGGCCCATGATAAGACAAACTAATTCATACACATTTGATGTGGAAAATGCAAAAACACAATTTAAGCTGTGCAACCAAATGGGTGCTTAGGCAAGGCAACCATGGCATTCATAACACAACTCTTAGATGAACTCTAAACAAATAATCAACAATTAAAATTATGTTAACATTGTTTCTATCCAAGTGGAACACTAAAAAGACACTTTTATGCACACAGTATAGAGTCTACACACAATAATATCTAAGCATAAAAAACTTTCCCTTGTGTCTGCCAATTCCATGTCTAAAACATTTTGCAGAAAATACATGCTTTGAGAAACTTAAGTTGTAGTTCTAGTTGAAACCATTTAACAACTGCTCCAATGATGAGAAGAATATTCTAATTAAATTTTTTGCAAAAGAAACAATTGCAAATCAGAAAATAAAGGTAATGAATTATGAAATCACTGCATCAACAATCAGCAACATCTAGAAACCAGTCCAACAAAAGAAACTTAGTAAAGAACAAAGTGTTAGTTTTCCTGTTGCTCAAAGAGTGCTTGACTCTTGCTGTTGTTGGAAATTCAAGGGCAAACTAGAACAGAAATATTCTTTTAATTTTATTTACTACAATAGATATAGATTAGCAATCAATTCAAAAAATTCTGAAGTAAATCAATCACAGAAATAATATGATGGATCTGAACATTACTAAAGAAAACAACTCTGAACTATATCTGAACATTAACTTGAACAAAGAACAGATAAAAAACAAATCTGAACATTACTTTAGCCAAAAAACAAGGAACAGATTTACCTAATGTGCTTGCAGTAGTCATCTTTTCTGTATGCTCAGAAAAAGCTATAATGGTCATGGATCAAACCCTTAAGGGTAGATCTCATCATGATCTTGTGGACAATTTTGTCAAGAAGAACTTTAAGCTGAAAGAAACCCACTAACAGCCCTAAACAAAAACTGTTCAAGAAGGGACTGTTACATTAAAATAGGTGGCAGCAGATCTGAGGCAAAAGGCAGCTTGAAGGTGGCAGCAACAACAGCAAGGAGGTGACGGCAGACTGGAAGATAGGAGAGGAAGAGGCCGAGCTAAAACCTAGCAAGGAAAAGCTCCAAAAAGGAGGGCCGCACCATTGTACCAGCAAGGAGAGAGCCGTACCCCCAAACCAGCAAGAGAGACAGTCCAAGAGAAACCGCACCTCAGCAAGAGGACTGTACAAGGGGCTGATCCACTAAACAACAAGAGAACAAGGGATCCAAGGAGGCCCCACCTCAACAAGAGGACTGTCCAAGAAGCCGGTCCACTAAACAGCAAGAGGTCTGTCCAAGAGGCCGGTCCACTAAACAGCAAGAGAACAAAGAATCCAAGGAGGCCGCACCTCAGCAAGAGGACTGTCCAAGAGGCCACATCACTAAACAGCAAGAGAAAAACTGAACCAAAGGAGGCAGCACCACAATACCAATCAGAACAAGAGAGCCACAGCAAATTTCAGACCAAGAAGGGTTTTGGAGGAATGAGAATGAGTGAGTGAGAGAGGGGAAAAGGTCTCCTTATATAGTTTAAGTGTTGATGATTACAGCTGCGTGAGACATCCTCCAGGACACAGACTGAGTAAGCTGGCTTGAGAGAAAGCCCATGAGTTGGGTGTGCCTATGACTTGGGTGTGTGGTTCCTCTCTGAGACAGAGAAGGAACGTTGTGTGCCCCTGTGTGGGGTGAGGAAGCCCATGAGTTGGGTGTGCCCATGAGTTGGGTGTGTGGTTCCTCTCTAAGACGGAGATGGAATGTTGTGTACCCCTGTGAGGGGTGAAGGAGCCAATGTGATGGGTTCACTGTTCTCCTTTGTGCGGAGAGTTGAGATGATACTCCAGATGATTCTCCTGTGTAACGCAGTGAGAAAGAAGATCTGTTGAGTTGGATGTGCCTATGGCTGAGCACAGGTGAACGTGTGGAAAATCCCATGAGTTGGGTGCATCGTTCTGAGACAGAGATGAAACGATGTATTAGCCTCCTCTGTGCAGAGAGTTGAGATGATGTGATACTCCAGATGATTCTCCAATGTAACGCAGTGAGAAAGAAGATCTGTTGAGTTGGGCGTGCCTGTGGCTGAGCACAGGTGAACGTGATCCTAGTGGCTGAGCACTAGTGAGTGTGGTTCTCCTGTGAGACGCAGTGAGATAGAGATGTGGACATCCCTATGGCTAAGCACAAACGGATGTGCCCCTAGTAGCTGAGCACTAGTGGTTGTATGAGATCCCTTGCTATTTTTTCCAAGAGTCAAACTTACCTGTAACCCTATTTGTGATGTAAAGGGTACAGGTCGGCCCCGCCATAATGTAAAGGATATTTAATGTAAAAGATAACTAATATGGTAATTATTAATTATATTTTGAGTTATTGAGGTCGGCCCTATTGTGCCAATAGACACATCATTTGGTGTGGTAAGTCTTATATAAATAAAGGTGAATCCCCATTGAGGAAACACACTAAACATTGTGTCATCTCATGATTTCAGAAGTTGTGGTCTGAAATTATGAGAATTACAGCACCCTCTTGTGTGCTAGGTTTGGTGATGGTGTGGGAGGTCTTTCTCTTGAGAATATAGCAAAGGATTGGTTGGATTTTCTTCCCTTCTTGAGAAGGGTTTCCCAGGATACTTCTTGTGTTATTGTGCATGGTTATTCTTCTTGTGATCTTGGTTTGCTGCAGTAGTTATGGTTCAGTTTATGCTACATAGTAAGAAAATTAAAATGCATCAGCTTACCATAAAATCAACATGGTATCAGAGCAGGTCCTGAAGATGACCATGTACACATTAATCATCGATAAAGGAAGACCATAGGAGCTGCTAAAGTACCCCACTGCCAGTTCGAGGGAAGGGTCGGACCCCTTTTAAATTCTATGGCAAACTGGGTTGAAGGATGGTGAATTTGGATAGGCACCTTTAGACGGATATATAAAGTTTATATGATTGAGGTTTTGTGGAGATTCGGAGTTCCAGACGAAGCATCGCGAAGAACTTGAAGGGAAAAACCCCTTGGTTTCCCTCTGTATTTGAATTTATAATCTATCCAATCTTCTTATCATAATCGGTTTTGCTATGGGAGGAAGGATGGAAAATTTGGCAATCGATACAACGTCCCTTCAATACAGGAAATTGGCAGCAGCGAGCAGCGACCTCGATTATGCCTTCAAGTTACAGATGCAGGAGGCCCTCTCAGCCTCCATGGGAACAACCCAATACAACCACCACGAAACCACTAACAGTGTCTCCAATGCTAGTGGCAATTCAGGCGGCTCTGAGATGGGCGATGTCGATGAAGGGGGCATGACACTATTATTGAGATTGTAGGCCCTTGAGTTCGAGAAATTCTAGCAGGAGGTCACCGACCACAAGCAAGCCAAGGAGGAAAGGCGACTTTTGTCTGAAGAAATTTACAGAAAAATCCATGATGGTAAATTTGCCCATAGCATTCAAACAATGTCGGAGGATGAGTGGGAAGCCACGGGGGACTACTACAAGAAACCCTTGAGGCCGAGCGGATTACTATGGATGACAGGCGGTTTAAATTATATTACAAAGGTCTGATCAGCGTTGAGAATGTGGACGGGGTTGGTGATCGCTAGGACACTCTTGCGGCAGCAGGTGTTGCCATCTACGATCCGGATGATAATTTGATTCTGAAGCTACGGAAGCAACTCGAGGTTGATTTGAGTCGGGTTGTTGCAGAGTATTTGGCTTTGAAAGAGGGTTTCATGGCTGCATTCGATTTGGGTATCCGAAACGTCACTGCTTATGGGGATTGTGTCCAAGTATACAATCAGACCCAATCAGACCCAGGTGGAGAGCAAGCATCACAGATTTCCTCCCTATGTCAGTAGACATAAATGTATTTCCCAAGTAACAGGAGCATAGCATAAGCTTGTGTTGTCAAGTTGTCCAAGAATATGCAAAATTCTATAATACTAAACTCCCTTTTCGAAATCAAAGTCACATTGCACTTCACTCTCCATGGATAAAGGATAGATGAGTTGGAGGGTACTTGCAGGAGGAAGGAACCTTTGTTGCAATCATGGATCCAGAGAGATCTCATTGAATCCAAAGGAGCAACACAGTGGAAGTGAAGACTCCAGGTTTGATTGTTTTAATTAGCATGCCTCTAACCTACATTTCTAAGGTTGCTACATTACAAGTAGGTGTTGTAGTTGTGACAACAATCCTTAAATTGTTTTGACTCTAGAGATGTACTCATGAATCTCCTCTAGGAGATATTCTTGTCTTGTTTCCTTTCGTTTGTTTCCTTGTTCCAGGCAGGTTAACAACAAAGGAAGATGGTTATTCTTCAGACTTCAAAAAGAGTCACTTGACTCGGAGGAAGTCAAACCCATTTGAGAAGGAAAAAACAATACCTTCTCCCCTTCAGCAATTCAGAGGGAGACAATTATTCAATACAGTTGCTTCAGTTGATATTCCCAAAAACTTTGCAATAGGCCATGAAAGGCCTGTCTAAGCTCGACAAACTCTGCAAGGGGCAGAGGGACATGCAACTAATGGAAGTGTCTAGAAATATAAAGTGAGACTTGTAGCCAGAAGATTCCCACAAACAGAGGGAGTTGTCTATGATGAGACATTTGATCCAGTAACCTGATACCCTTCCATCCGTACTATCATCCATGAGTTGGAAACTACATCAGATAGATGTAAAGATAAGCCTTTCTCAATGGTGAGATTGAGGAAGAAGTTTACATCGTGCAGCCAGAAGGATTTGCGATATACAACGAGAAATCTCATGTGTACAGGTTGAAGAAAGCCCTGTATGGACTAAAGCAAACACCTCGTGCTTGGTACAAGAAGATGGATGGATTCTTGATGAGTTTGGGCTTCACCAAAAGTGTTGTTGATCCAAACCTATATGATTACATTGTTGGTGACAAAGAGCCTGATTTTGGTGACTTATTCAGGAAGCCTTGTTGTTGGATACAAGCAAGCTTTGACTTTTGATTTCGAGATAAAGGATCCGGGTATGATACACTACTTCTTGGGAAGGAAGTATGACAGAGGACTGATGAGATTTTCCCAAGTCAAGAAAAATATACAGTGGGGATATTAAAGAAGTTCAGTATGACATAATGTAAATCCATGCTTACACCGATGGTGATGGATTTGAAGAAAATGAATGATGATGATTCAAACGAGATTGATTCACACTTGATTGGATCATTGATGTATCTGGTTAACACCAGACCTAATTCATGCTATGTAGTGAATGTACTTAGTCAATTCATGAATCAGCCGAAACAGACTCACGAGATAGCAGTAAAACATGTATTGAGATATATACGAGGCACAGTTGGATATGGCCTGAGATATGCCTTCAGTGTGGACTTGAGTTTGCAGGGATATGCCGATACAGATTGGGCAGAGAGTACAGTGGACCGAAAGAGCACATCCAGTTGTTGTTTTTTTTCTTTGAGTTTTCCATGGTTTCCTGGTGCAGCAAGAAACAAAGCTTTGTGGCCTTGAGTACCGCAAAAGCAGAGTATAGAGAATTGAGTGTGGCAGCCCGCGAAGCAGTGTGGCTTCGCAAGCTTCTAACAGATTTATTTGATCATGAGATGGTCCTATTATTATTTGTGATAACCAGAGCTGTGTGAAGCTCTCTGAGAGCCCTGTGTTTCATGATAGATCGGAACACATTGAGATAAAATATCATTATACCAGAGACATGTTACAGAGGAAAGCAGTACACGTGCAGTACCTTCCTACACATGAGCAGATTGCGGATATCTTTACCAAACCACTTTCCAATACAAAGTTCGAGTACTTCCGTGAGAAATTGGCTTGGTGAAGATTACCTCCCTAACTGAGAGGGAGTGTTGATGATTACAGCCAAGACGAAGTTCGAGTACTTCCATGAGATATTTGGCCTGATGGAGAATGCCTCCCTAGCTGAGAGGGAGTGTTGATAATTACAGCTGCGTGAGACATCCTCCAGGACACAGATTGAGTAAGTCGGTTTGAGATAAAGCCCATGAGTTGGGTGTGCCCATGAGCTGGGTGCGTGGTTCCTCTTTGAGAGGGAGAAGGAACCTTGTGTGCCCCTGTGTGGGGTGAGGAAGCCCATGAGTTGGGTGTGCCCATGAGTTGGGTGTGTGGTTCCTCTCTGAGACGGAGATGGAATGTTGTGTACCCCTGTGAGGGGTGAAGGAGCCCATGTGATGGGTTTACTATTCTCCTCTGTGTAGAGAGTTGAGATGATACTCCAGATGATTCTCCTGAGTAATGCAGTAAAAAAGAAGATCTGTTGAGTTGGACGTGCATGTGGCTGAGCACAGGTGAACGTGTGGAAAATCCCATGAGTTGGGTGCATCGTTCCAAGATAGAGATGAAACGATGTAATAGGCTCCTCTGTGCAGAGAGTCGAGATGATGTGATACTCTAGATGATTCTCATGTGTAATGCAGTGAGAAAGAAGATTTGTTGCGTTGGATGTGCCTATGGCTGAGCACAGGTGAACGTGATCCTAGTGGTTGAGCACTAGTGAGTGTGGTTCTCCTGTGAGACGCAGTGAGATAGAGATGTGAACATCCCTGTGGCTGAGCACAGATAGATGTGCCCCTATTGGCTGAGCACTAGTGGGTGTATGAGATCCCTTGCTATATTGTCCAAGAGTCAGACTTACCTGTAACCCTATATGTGATGTAAAGGGTACAAGTCGGCCCCACCATAATGTAAAGGATAATTAATGTAAAAGATAATTAATATGGTAATTATTAATTATATTTTGAATTATTGAGGTCGGCCCTATTGTGCCAATAGACACATCATTTGGTGTGGTAAGTCTTATATAAATCAAGGTAAATTCCCATTGAGGAAACACACTAAACATTGTGTCATCTCATGATTTCAGAAGTTGTGGTCTAAAATTATGAGAATTACGGCACCCTCTTGTGTGCTAGGTTTGGTGATGGTGTGGGAGGTCTTTCTCTTGCGAATATAGCAAAGGATTGGCTGGGTTTTCTTCCCTTGTTGAGAAGGGTTTCCCAAGATACTTCTTGTGTTCTTGTGCATTGTTATTCTTCTTGTGATCTTGGTTTGCTACGGTAGTTATGGTTCAGTTTATGCTACATAGTAAGAAAATTAAATGCATCAGCTTACCATAAAATCAACATTAAGTAGGGGTTAGGGTTAGTTAGTTAGTTAGTCAACAAGTCAAGGTGACTAGATAACACGACATAAACATTAAGAAGGACGTGGCTCAAGCAAGGGGAAGCAACAAGACAAAGTCAAAGGTGTCTTCTTCAATGGCAAGATATCCACATAAGTCTCATGATAACTTATAATCTTTTATCATCCCAGCATAAGAGGAAGGTCATTGATGTGATCATGTCCTTCTTAACTGCTCCTAGGTCTCATGGACCATCCCGGGAGAGAAGAAGATCACACATCATCTTGTCTTGGTACTTGACCAAGAACTTCCTGGTCCCAGACCAGGAAACCCCAGAACACATCTGGGGGTCCTAGATCACCACTAGGGTCTTATCCACCAAGGTACACAACCAAGGATCAATCCAAGCACCAAGCAAGGATTCCCTGAAACACATCCAGGGGCCCTAGAACACATCTAGGGACTTACATCATCAAATTGCTTGGCCCTTGACCAAGAACCCCAGCAATACACTAGGGGCCCTCACTAGGGTCTTTTTCCATGGCTCTAATTGCTTGGTCCCAAACCAAGAACCCCAGGAGTGTACAGGGGGCCCTAGATTTCAGCTAGGGTCTTTGCCATCCTCCCGGAGAATGGCTCTTGCAGCTGCTTAATTTTAACAGTTGTGTATGGTTCTTCATGGGAGAGTCTCAATAAGGGCGTTTTGACTCATAATAGACCCTTTTCATCTATTTTACGACATTTACATGAGTTTGGGTACACTATTTAAGTTAGTACATAAAAATATGTGGAGTGGCTGAGCTGGCACATGTGGGCATGTGCCTACCAATCCTTGGCACATAGGAGATGCACTGTTAGGGGAAGACTCTCTTGGAGGGCGCATAAGTTGGTTAGGGTTAGGTGGACCTAGTCTAGGGTTTAATCCTTTACTTGTAATTCACTCCTCTTACTCTAGAAAAGGAAGGAGGGACTCATCACTTCATTACGATAGTCTTACTAGTTTGCTAAGAGTAGAGTGGCTGTGATAGCTAGTTGTTTTGCTTTTGCATTGGCAGCTTGTGAGAAGTTGACTTCTTGTTATCTTCCTTCCAATGTAATATAAAGAGATGTGAATGGTGTTCCAAATTTAGCATGCTGATCTGATTTTATATTTTGTTGTAGATGATTTATTATGCTGAAATAATAAACAGTCGGGCTGATGTTGCAATGATTTAGCATGCTTATATAGTTTTCATATCTAATATATATTAATGTTGGTCTGGTGCTCAATTGATTTAATTCCCAAATCCGATTTTCAGACTTCATTTTATTAGATCTAGTATCTGGTTGCTGCTAGAATGATCTAACATTTTGATATACAATGTATACACTCTTGAATATTGCTTATAGCATTTGGGTGTTTGCAGATCTGAAGTTTTGATAGGTGTTTCAGCAGGATTCAGAATCAGTTGTAGCACTTAAGTTCTACAAGTCTAGATCCGATGTCAGTAGGTGAAATTTAACATGGTTCCAAAGTTCTGCTACTGGAATTTTCCATCCAAGTGCACAGGGAATTCAGCTACCTGTGAAAGGGAGTTGAGAACAGAATATTGCAGCAGGTATGATGCTCAGAAAGCCATAATGATTGGACCAGATAGATGCCTGCAAGAGACACCAGGACTTCTAAGAGGTTAGTGGGTGTGGTACCCAGGAAATTCCAGTTATTGGAGTAACTTTTTATTCTTAAGAAGGGTGATTTGAACTTATGATAGATCATTGCTTCCGCTGATCTATTTTGATTAAATCTGTGTTCATTTCTAAGTTATGCAGACCTGGATATGGATCCACTAGACTTTTGGAAAGCCAGGATCTGGATACGGCATGAAATGGAAATTACAAAAACATGTAAACATATTTTTATAATTTGAAAAAAAAGAGTTAAGAATCAAAACCATTCAGGAATCACATCAATATAACTATAAGTTATAACCAAAAAAGAGAGTTTTCATGCATATTACTATGAGCAATCCATGTAACATAACTGATAATTTGATAAGTTATAACCATCATTGATAATTCATAAATTTGAAGACCATTTCAGCAAGCAAATGAATTATGAAACAGGTCGTAACAACATTTTTGTGAGCCATGACTACATGTCCATATGAGCAATGAACAGACTGATTTTCTTGAAGGCTATGGTAGGACTACATAACGGTGAAGGTGAAGTGAGCAACGAAGTAGCACATAAGGATAGATCAGACCATGACCATAATGATAGATCAAACCTTGAGAGCAGACCTTGAGATCTGACCTTGATAGATAGGACCTTGAGAGCAGACCTTGACATAAGGATAGATCAAACCTTGACCAAGAATGGGGTTTAGGATTTTAGCCTTTAAGCATTTAGGGTTTTGGTATTGTTTCATTAAAAAATCAATTTTGTGGGGAAAGGTGGGTCAAAAAAGCACCGGAAGTTTTGGGATCCATTTCAAAATTGCAGGATCCATTTCATTTTCCACATGATCCATTTCATGGGCTCAAGAACTATTTCCTTCTCTAGGGGATCCGCTTCCATGACGGATCCCAACGGATCCAAATCCAGGGATCCTACATAGTACACACTGTGGTGGTAGATCTAGTAACAGAAGTTCAAGGGGACTGCAAGAATAGCTATGTCGGGACTCAAATAGTGTAACCAACTAGAGGGAGCTTCCAACTTCAGCACTTGGAAATGCGGGTCCTAGATGCTAATGGAGGAGATCAATTTCATAAGCATAGTTGAAGGGAAGGCTACAATTCCTACCAATCCCCAACAATTGACTTAGTGTGAGAAGAAAGTTGCTAAGGCTGAGAGGATCATCTTGTATTATGTGAAGGATCACTTGATTCCTCATATTGTGGGCAAATTGACGAAGAAAATGTATGAAGCATTGACTTCTCATTATCACAGTGTTAATGTTTCCTAGAAGTTGGTGCTCCTGAATAATAAAAACTCATCCATACTTGCATGAGTAAAACACAGTACCCAGTTACCTGACGAAGATCATCGGGCATAGAGAATAGCTCTCTGTGGTTGGTATGAAGATCAATGATGAGGAGCTAGAGCCCATTGCTCTAAACAGTTTCTCACCACCATGGAAAGCTTTTATGCAGGGTGTTTGTGTTCAATAAAATTTGACAACTTTTGAGAAACTTTCAAATGCATTCATCCAAGAAGAAACAAGGCATGACACAGTGGTAGTGAAAATCAATGAAATTCAAGACCTGGCTCTCACTGAGAGGGTGACGAAAGGCGTTAAGAAAGGAGGACACAAAAGGGGTGAGAAGGAAGAAACATGTTCTTTACATCGTGGTACAAAGGACTTGAGTCATGTGATATGTTTCAAGTGACAAAAAAAGGTTTCAAATGCCACAATAAGGGGCATTATGCTAGTCAATGTCTTAAGAAGAAGAAGGCAAAGGGTAGGTAGCAACAAAAGCAGTTTGCTAGGAGCACAGAAACTTCCAGCGAAGTGGATGAGTTGCATCCAAGTTTGAAATTGCTTTCTTTATGGTTTATACCTTTCCACAAATACTACTTCTGGTGTTGGTTGGTATGTGAACAATGAAGCATCGAAACATATGACTTTCTACCAGAAGATCTTTAGCAAATTTCAAGAACAAGATGCAAGAATACAAATGGAGTTGAATGACAATGCCACATATACAATGACTAGAATGGCCTCCATCTCTTTCCAAATGCTTTCAGGGGATGTTCTCAAATTGCAATGGTGTTAAGTTTGTCCCTGGTTTGACAAAGAATCTTCTTTTTGTTTTAGCTTATCACAAATTCCAAGTGTATAATTGAGTTCAATGATCAGCAGTGCACTAACAGAGATTGCATCCAAGAACGTGGTAGAGTTTTGGCCAAAGGAATGTGAGAAGGAGGCCTTCACAAGATACTTGCTAATACAATGAAGCATGATGCTCTAGTCCATGACAGTGACAAGTTGTGCAAGCTCTGGGACAAGTGCTTTTCTCACTTACTATATGGAACACTTCCTCTCTTGAAGAATATGATGCAAGGATTGCCAGATTTCAAGACTGGAAAGATTGGAGTGTCAAGGGATGTTCACTTTGCATATATTCGAAGGTTGCTTTGAGGAAATTTCACAGAATTCAAAATTCAATGCAAAACAAAAATTTCACCTTCAACCAAGAAGGTTTCTCGAATCTTAGCCTTTTAAATTTTCAGCCTTGGGGCTGCTGTAAAACAAGGTACGAAACAGCAGTGGAAAGAGTACAAACTTTCACTTCCAAACAGCACAAACTTCCCAGCAATTCAAGGAGAAAAGATACCAAAACAAAGGGATAAGTTTCAACCCTTTTAGGGCAACTTATCAACCAATAACCAGATCTAAAAATACTCTTTTACAACAATAATAACAGCAGTATGGCAGCAATAAAATCAGCCCCTTACATTCTTCACTTAGATGTCAAATCACTTAACAATTGTCCTTTTACTTATGTCAAATCAGCAAGACATATATGGCTATAAGTAACAATGCAAAAAAAACGTATATAGCTCAAAATCGAATCTGGAATATGTACAAGTTTTCGACAGCTGGAAAATTCATTAATATGCTCAAGATAAAGTACATGTACAAACCATAGACTTCTCTCGAGGCTAGTACAAATCCTCCCATCTCTCCAAACCCTAGCTAGGGCAAATAAACAAAATCTTAGCAACCAACAAGATCCAATATGCAAGAATCACTCCAACACATCCTCCAAGGTAAGACCTCCTCTCCTTCCTCTTCTTCTTCACAATTCCACCTAAGGATTTTATCACAAACCCTAATCTTCAATCTCCAAGGGGTATACCCTAACCTAGACCTCCAAGATGCTCAAAATTACATCAAACAGACCAAGAAACCCTAAAAACTTGGCAAAGAGAGATCAAGAACATGTGAAGACTCTAGAGAGAGAGGCTAGTGTGCACTCTTGTCTAGGTCACATCTCATCACAAGAATGAATACAAGTGAAAGAATGAGCATATATGAACAGAAAGGCTCTCTCCTTCCTCTATTTATGTGAGAGGTAAGGGAGGCCAACAATACAATGTGGGCATTAGCACCTACAAGCAATCTACAATGAGCACTTGTACACCAGCACTAGTGAGATACTACACTCTAAAGTACATGTGTCATGCTCCAAGGTGATGTAGTTGTACAAGGCAAGTCCATGTCCCTCCATAGCAAGCCTCCATGAACGCCATTGATCCTCCTAAGCAATATACTCCACTAGGCCAGCTGCCCCTACAAGAATATTTTCGAAGCCCCAAGCAACACCGTGCCATCTCCAATCCTTCAAATGGGATTCCAAGCTACTATAGTCAAATTCCCTCCTCCAAGTTGCACAACACTCCTTATCCCATGTAGGGCACTCTCCAAGAAAGTGGATCCTTCCTGGACCCCAATGAAGGGCATCTACCAAACTGTCAAGAGAACTCCAACACCTAAGGGAAGAACACTAGGCCAGCAACCATCCGAGGTCAAGCATCCACTGAGCAAGATAACTCAACAGTGCAAATCCACAAAACACTATCTCTCATGTGCCAATCCATCTCAAACCATCTAAGGGTTAAACATACACCATGTACCCCAAATCTCATGAAGCACCCCAAGCATGGTGTAAACATTTTCAGAGTACCCTTAAAAGTTAACACTCTCTCTTTACAAGAAATTGTTTACACCAACACCTGTCAACTCCCTCTGTAACTCCACCAAATCTACTACCTGCAAATATGTACCTATTGCAGTTATAGAATTAGCCGCTACCATCTATAAAGAACGTGTCACCCATTCTATCACATCATCTTGATCCTCCAATGAAGATGACCACTTGTGAATATGAAGGAATATCTCTCTGTGGAACAAAAGCAACAATCCAAACTCCATCATCCTCCAAGTCAACATCATGGGTCAAAATTAATGGACACCACATCATGAGTTGTCCAAGACATCTTGTAGAGCAAATCACATCTCCATACAAAATCAAGGCAAGTGTATCACATCTATTTAAGTCACAAAGATAGAGATCCATACAAGTGAACTCGATCTTGTAATACAAATCTCATGGTATAGGGAATAATCCATGCAAGGTCATCATCATCTTGTGAACATGAGGGTCCCTCTCATGCAACCTCAAATCCTCTAGCAACTAGACCAACTTGAACTAGGTCAACTCCCTCATCCCGAGAGAATCCTGAAGTAAGGGTAACATCATGGTCAACTCCCTCTGTCTGAGACAATCCATGATCCCGGGGAAGAGTATCATCATGGGAAACTCCCTTTGTTTGAGAGAATCCATGATCCCTGGCTTTGTACTCTATACTCCCATCAGCTACAACTCTGGAATATGTCTCAAGATCATCCTCCATCAAGGTATCACACCCTTCCTCCAATGAACAACTGGAAGGCTCGTGGATGATATCAATCTTATCATCACATCTCTCCTCCTCTATACAAATAGAAGTCTCATGAATGGAAGAAACCAATGCAACATCACTATCGTATCACCTAGGAGGTACACTCACCCTCACTAAAGATCTAGGGGCTCTTACATGCTCTCAAGCCTCTAAATCTAGCACAACAACCTCCACATCCTCCTCAATCATTGAAGGAGAATCCTACAAATTCAAAGATCTCAAGTCCTCATCAAGACAAGATGTTATTAAAGCATCTGCAATCAATGTTGAACCTAGCTCTATGACCTCTCGCCATGCAAGTACCTCCTAAAAGCTAGAAGGCTCTTCTAGCCTACCACTAGAATATGCACATACCATTTGATCAGCAAGTAACCTGTAAAGGCCACCCTCTCTCACCCCTCTAGCCAAAGTCCTCGAACTAGCTAGACTACAATCACTAATGGTGCTATAGTGAACCAAGTTGGTTTATACACGAAATACCCAAAATATTTGGAAGCATATAAAGAAATCCATCTGGATCAATTAATATATAGGATAAAATATATGAGATGATAGAATATTTACAATGAGGGCCCCACATATATATATACTTGAGCGGGGGTTCCTTTTCACCAAGAGACATGTCCTTTTATTAAGGTGTTTCTTCATAAATTAGTAATTATTGTTTATTATTTATTAGCATTTATATTTAAAATTTATATATAATAATGTTTATTACATTGCCTTCCCCTTTAGATATGCATTGTCCTCAAAACATATTTATGGAAAAGCTTGACGTCTTTTTCCCTAGCTTGTAATGTCTTTGCATGATTCTTTGTTTTTTGAAGTTGTCATGGTTGATGATGCAAGACGGTGTGAACTTCTAATTGTTGGGCAAAAGCGTCGCACTGTAAAAGGATCTGGCCATCCTAATTCGATTCTTTGGAGAATATTCTGCTTATAAGATACACATTATGAATTATTATTATAAGACTCAATTGTACTGGCATCAATATTCTTGGGACAATAAGTCAATTGTTTTTGTTTTGAGTGATTTTGATAAACTGACATGTTTATGACACTGCTTTCGTGATTAGGATGTCGATAAGGTGTCTTTGTAGCATGACTCTCCCTTATCCTACGTGTAGCATTCTCTAGATTTACTTTTGGTATTCTATCTTCTGCATGCACTGGTGTTGCTTTGTTGATCGTTGGATCTACACTTGGAACTTCCTTTGTCTGTACTCCAACATCCAAAAATTTCCTTACTTCAACTGACTTGGATTAGGATTTAATCATAGAGATATATCTCAAGAATGAGATACGTGATAGCTAGGATTAAGGAGATGAGTTATTTCTCTCAAAGAATAAGGAGGACAAGATAGAAGAGGTAGATCTCACTTGAAGAGAGAGCAAGAGATTTGGAAAAAGGGAGAGTGCATCAGGAAGAAAAGGAGCAGATCTGCTAAAGAAATCAACAAGATACCACCAAGTTGTACAGGCCATACCACTGTTGTAGCCATCTTTTCTTTATGCATAGGTCATGTTATCCCCAACTCCTAGGGATAACTAAGGAGATGATGTCTCGAGGCCCTCAGGTGGAAGACATGGAGCACCGAGAGACAGCTTGACCAGTAATGTCCACTTGCATTGACAGAGACAGCTTGACTTGCAGTGTCCAGGTTGATCACGACGGTATCCACCACATCAGCTGGCCTCCGCAAGACATTGAGTCTTGCCCCATGAAGTACAAGACAGGTATTATGGTGAGTGTCATTTCAATATTTGAGGCATTTGAGTTTGTTGCATCTATTACTGCTTCTGATTATGTGACATTTGCTTGGAATTTATGCTCTTTTCCCTGTTTCACTTTGGTGGTTGACATTGTGCCCTAGTAAGTGGGTCACCCTTAGGGATAGGTATGCAACTGGGAGGTCCTTTTGACGAGTCATCGTGCCATTCCCGACCATACTTGTCACTTTCCACACTTCATCCCCTCGTCTCCTCACCTTTTTGGTTTTTCGAGTATACTGACCCAAGAAGGGGTTGTCCCTCACTTCATGGGAAGAAGGGGTTGAAGGCCTAGAGGCTTGTGGCTGGAAAAAGATAAAAGCCAAACCATTAACCTTCTAGATGCTCGCCCATGGATTCCGAGGACAATGAAATGTCTCTCATAAAAAACTAATGGGACCCGTAAAAGAACGACTAATAACAAAATGCCAACGAGGGAGGAGCATGCGTGGGCACTGTTTTTATTGCTTAGGTAGAAGCCCCACACATGTTTCCAACTCGGGAAAGCATGATGTGACCAGCGTAGAGTCAAGGTGGGCACAGTTTTTCATGCTTAGGTAGAAGCCCCACCTTGGCTTCAACCTGGAAACATCCTAAAAGAGTAAAAGGTGACAAATGGTCTTGGAAAAAGGTTGCATTGAAAACGAAGGTGCAGCACACCCTCTACAAAGGCACCCATAAGTAAGACACTACAACCCCTTGTATGTCATGAACCCCATTCCCAAAAGTCTTCCCCTCATCCATGACACCTCATCCACATGACTTAGAAGGAGATCCCCTCGGGAAACACCACGAAACTTGAGGTACGATTCACCCAATAGGTCATTTTGTCAACCCTCCCATACCTAAACTTGGCAAATTGCATAGGGTCTTTGAGCATTAGTTTATTTTGATGAGGTGGTTTGGATGTACTTGCTTAGATGGCTTTTTTATTGATTTGATTTATTCATCATGATGCTTTGACTTGAGATCTTTGGAGGGCGTATCCATTTGTCTTTGCAGGACCCAGCTGGTGGACAGTTTTGGAGGAACAAGCATAGCTTGGGCTTCCATGGGGCTTGAAGCCCACGGGTTGGATGCCAAGGGCCCTCATGCCGGATCACGAAGACATGCCTTTGGAGGCTTAGATGACATCATGGAGGACCTAACCTAGCCCCTACCACCCAAACGATTTGCTTGAAAGAGGCAAAATGTCACCTTCTTGGAGCTTGACATCACACATGGGCTAGGATGTGGTGGTGATGTGTCACTTGGCACTTTGATGATGATTGGCACTTTGATGAGGATTGGCACGTTGATTTAGTGGAGAGAGGTCTTAGCACCTTGGAAGATGGATTTTGGAAGCCCAACGTCCCTTCTCCAATCTCAACAACTTGACAAAAAAGGCCTAAAGGTTGCACTAAAGGGGTGACATCTTGCCCTTTAGGGTTTCTCTATGTGCAAATTATGAATTATTTAATATTATTTTTGTAAAGTGGCAAGATAAGGGTTGTTGACCCCTTATCTTGTGGTTTACACTAAATTATGTGGAAAAACTATGTTTAGAACATTTTGTATAAATAGAGATCATTTGTATCTCATTTTCATCATAGCTCTCCCATTGTAAGAAGCCTTCCTAGCTGAAATGTGTGCCCTCTTTGGGCAATCTCTATCTCTTGTGCTTTTGTTATGGTTTCTTCATGCTATTGGTAAAAGAAGTAGTGCACTACCTCTCTTGGAGATTTTCTCTTGCATTTATGGTGGATTTATCTTAGTAAGAGGAGTTTTATCTTGTCATTTCTTGGACTAGGTAAAGATTTTATCTTGTTGATGTTTCAATGCTTGGTTACAAATTTGATCTGCTAGACATCTTGGGGAGTATAAGGATTTACAACCCCACCATTGTCAATCATTTTTGTCTAGGAATTATTTGTTGCACAAGGTTTTACTAGGAGAAGAAAAAGGTTTTACACCCTCCTAGTACCTCCTAGTTAGCATTGCTTGCCTTAGGGAGTAAAAGGGTTTACACCCCCAAGGAGATAGCACTTGTTAGCTCTTCATTTATTTGACTCCATAACCCAGTAACTAAAGGCACTAAAAATAATTGCATTGGAGAAATAATATCTTGCATTGTTTAATGTGAAAACTCGGAATTTTGAGGTTGTCTAGATTGGAATCAATTCTATGCTTTATATGCTTGGTTGAGCCACTAAGGCGTCACCTTTTGTT
>ML794834.1:26877-39757 GCA_009831015.1 Picea engelmannii | reverse complement strand
AGTGTTGAGGACAGAGAGAGAGAGAAAGTAGTTTGTTGTCCAGGGAAGGAAGAAACAGAGGAGGCTGTACTGCTGTAGCTGTACCCTCTTTTACACAGGTCGTACACTTCTGTTTGAAGTGATATTGTTGACCATACAGTTGCTGGTCCAAGCAGGCTACAGAGGTCACCTTGTAAGCTTTAATTAAAAGAATGCAAATCTGATTTGAAGGAGAAATCCCTGTGTATTTGTTTTATTTCTTCCACTATTCATTTTTCAGCTATTGTCTGATTGATGCAATGTTCAGAAATAGAATTTTCTAATGTATTCTGTTTTGAGTTATTTAATGAAAGAACATTTGGACAGCAGTCACCTAGGCTTAAAAATTACAGTTAGTACCATAAACTGTAGTTTTCTCATTCAGTCATTTGATATCATCAAAATCAAAATGTATTACATAGATAGAGATACTATAGGTGGGAATGCCAATGGCAAATACAAAATAGGGTAGATACTAGATACAATGAATACTTTCTTTCTTGAGCTTGTTGTCTTGCTATAGCAGCATGCAGGGTTGTTTGTAGCATTGGTAGCTCCACTTGCAACTGATGGAGCAGTAACAAGTTAACAACAATAGACTTGGAGGAGGGGGGGCAATACCAACACTGTCATTCATCCCCTTCCTTTGACCTTTACTAGCAGCCCTTGATGATTGAGCCATGATTTCTGTGGTATGAATGAAGAACGCTACTGTTGAAGAAATGAAAAATATAGGAAGTTATAATGTCTTCAAATCTCCTGAAATCTCTTCAACTTTGAATTTCCTGCTTCACCTACACAATGTTAGAATGTATTCTCGTGGTTGAAAGTGAGAAAAAGAGGGGAAAATCGTTTTTTAAACTTTGTTTTGGCCCCCTGAATGTACCTCAAGACATGTTAGGGCAGTTTGACACATGTCAAACTCGTGCACCACATGTGTCCTAGCATGTCAGTGTCCAACACATAGGATACAAACATGCAATCCCTAGGGGAGGTGTCTTGTTTCTTAACTCATGTGTGATTACCATATGATGATGAGTATCCCAATCTATTGGACGACTTTGATGATATGTTGTAGTGATTTTCTGTAGGTTGATTTTTTTGGACTCTCCTGAGTCCTGACCATTAAAGCCTCAATATTTATGTATTTTGGTTCAGATATGTATTGTGCTTGAGCCATTTTGCTATATTCACCCTTACATGCTACACACATGAGCAAAATTTGTATATTTGGTGTCTAAAAATTTGGATGTACATTGATGTCTACAAAAAAGGGTCCTCTAGGGATGTCATCCATAAATGTGGGGACACGTTCCTTGGGTTTCCCAGTGAGGTTTTCCTTCGGAAACAAAAAAGATGGAGAAAGAAAGATAGAGGAAGACACCTGATCTAATTCCACTGTATCCCCTTACCTTAATTACGACTATATCATGGTTCCAACTTTGAGAAATAGGACGAAAGTAAGAATTGGCATATAGCGAAAGATTGCTTTACTCCCATAACATCTTGATCAGGATAAAATGAAGTGACAGAACATTTTTCATACAGGATTACACATTTACATGTTACTAATCTCTGTATTCTTTAAGGAAGTCCTCTTCAAAATTTCTTACAGCAAGGAGCCAATATCAACCAAAACAATAAGTTGAGATGCCAGATTTTTATATAGTATGCATATTTTGACATAATAGGTTGGTAAACCGTAAAACCTGAAGACATGGCAGACGTCCAAAACGAAGAGGCTCAGTCCCTTTCCAAAACTCTTCACTCTCTACTGAAAGCAGAGCAATGTCGCACTCTACACCTTTGGCTAAAACCTGCAAACAATGTGACCAAGTTAATTTATTTTTAAAATACAAGTTTCAAAGAAATGACAATCTCCAAGTCTTATACAAATTGGTTGATTTTCATGTGCATAATTAATTGTTAAGAAAAATGAGTTTACCGTAGCCTGACAGTGTGATTGCACCTTAAAAATTCACATATACAGCCTTACAAATATCATCAGTACAAGTATTCACTCGACCAAGAGGTTCGGCACAAAGTGAAGTTTAGACTTGTGTAAATTACTTTAAAAAATGCATTTGAAAGTCTTTTGCACTGTCACCTTTTGTTCCTCGTCCTACTAGTCTTGCAATCCATGTTCTCGTTGTTATTATAGGTTTCTCACGATAGAACATAACAGTGATCAGAGACATTGAAAATTATTCAAATGTCTCTCTCAGTGAATATAAACTTCCCCTCTCCCTTGACATAGCTGGAACATATAAGTTTGCTAGTTTGTGACAGCAAATTGGAACAATCTTAAAACAAACGTTAGATATAAGCTCAGAAAATTTACTATCATAAGCATATGCATTAATGCAGGATAAATCCTTGTCACTATGAACAACCTCCGAGGAAGGTGTTTCTGGTAAAAAGCCATCCGAAATGGTAACAACACTAGAAATGTCATTTCTGGCATCCATTTCCTATATTTAGACAGGAAATGCATGTCTGGAGAAAAGGCCTGCCTTTCTTCTCGCTGTTTTTCACAGGTTTCTGGCCTACTAGAAATGGGCAGCGGAAAAAGGCCATAAAATAAATAAAAACAGCAAGAAAAAGACCAACCTTAAAGAAACAAAAACAAAAGACAAAACCCCATTGCTTACCTCAAAAGCTAACAATAACTATACTCTAAAAGAAACTCTATTGTGTCATTTTTGACTGCATAACTGATTTATGAGTTGTGTCGGCAAGTAGAATACCTACAGCTGAAGCATGGATGTTGGAATAGATAGTTTCCCACAGTTGGAGCCTTTTAACTCTAGATGATTTTAGCTTAAAGAATTTGGACTACATTGGAGTCTACATTATTCAGATTTTGGACTTGTTTGCACCAAAATGCTGGCAACGACTAACTAGGCCTTGAAATTGAATTTTCTTTTTCCAAATACATGTATTGTGTGTTGAAACTCCACACATTTTGAAAAAAGTTCCTTGTACACATAAAGCCAACAAATAAACCTTTTTTTTTTATTTCAGCTTTGTGTTGTTAAAAACCCAATATTTAAGCACATATTTTTTTTAATTTCAGATTATAATGGTGGAAAGCACAAATACCTAGTCATTAGCATTCGAAAACATGAGACCCTTGCCAACCCAAGAAAAACCAGTGCCCATTCAAAAGAACACTTGGAAGGAAAAATGCTTTTGAAACTACAATGTTGTCCATTCCACTCATTCATACAATGTGTGAGAATATTTAATGTAAACCCAACTTGAGAGGTTTGTTGGACCTTCAGGACCGCTTCATTTATGATTAACCACTCTAGTGGTTATTGCAATTATTGTGGTCCCACACTTTGGGGTCTTGGGGATAAGCCCTAAGACTATTTATTGGTGAGGCTCTAGCCTCATTTGACATGCATGATATGCACATTGCATACACAATGATTTGTGCTTTTTGGGATCTTCTCACAAAGTGTGCTTCATTGTTTAAGTGTTTTTCTGAACACCATCCTACTCCATTACCATGGGCTCATTCTTAAAACCCTAACATGGTATCAGAGTTGCAAGGTTTTGAGAGGAGTAAAACAAATGACCAATGTAATTTGGATCTACTATGGAGTTCAAAGGTGTGAATTGTGTTGTGTGGAAGCGTTGATGTTTGTTGATTCAATTCTAGGGTTGAGAGTGATTGTTGTGTAGATGGTGAACAAACCTGTGTGTTAAGTTTGTGGTGCAATTGATTGGGTAACTTTCGTCAAATAAGTGGCATCAGTCAAAAGAAATTCTAAACCAAAAAATTCAAATCTCTGAGAGTGAGTTTACTACCACACAATTCGTAAATGCCTATTGACTATGATATATAGATTGTGCATCATTTTTTGAGTGGTACGGATAAGTGGATCTTGGCATTATTTATGTAAATAGATTGCAGAATCTAAGCATCGAAGGAATGGCTCGATCACATGAGAATTTAACCCTCATTTGGTGTTAGAATCAATGGATTGCAAACAGCAGCGATGCATTGTCTTCACTAAAGACTATGTCAAAGATTGTGGGTGTTGAAGCCGATAGAGGACTGCAAGAGGAGGTGCTGTAATTAATCAAGGATTATGACAACAATGAGGTCCATGTGGTGGTTGCCACCCATGAGAAATAGATAATAATCATCGGTAAAAATAGACCCTGCATGAGCCACTAAGGGAAAAGAAGAGTCATCGATGAGAAAAGGATATTTGTGATGTGAGTTGTGCGTTGTGTATCACAGTCATCGTGTGAAGGAGATAAGAAGCTGCAAAAGTAGCTGCCATCGTGCTAAAGGAGATCGTCGATAAGAAACCACCACCTTATTGTAGCAACGAATGGAGAAAGCAGCTGCCCAAAGAGAAATAAAAGTTGTAGGCTGCTTACAGTAGACCCATGGGGAGAGCTTAGAACATTTGAACCTTGGACTGATAAACCCCTTGAGCATTCAATTTGTGCTAAATTTGTGTGGTGAAGCACCTTGCCCAAAAGACTTTTTGTAGCCTTAGGGTGGTATGAGGAATCGAACCCATGAGAGCCCTTTTTGGTGATAAGAGGAATAGTTGTGCACAGTGATAAGTACTATTGACCAAGTTACAGATTCACTGACGGCTCATTTTAGGGTATGTGATTATAATAGAATAGTGGAGACATTATATTAAAATAGCAAAAAGATGTGTGAGGTAATGTCTCGTAAACAGGGTATCTTCTTGCATCATATATAAGTGTCATTATCTTTAAAAAATGGGGTGAGGTAAACATTGGAAGTGAACTTTGAGTGCCATCCTCACACACAATGGGTGTCTTTCACAAGCATCAAAAATTACAAACAAAATACAATCTTCCTTTTTCTCGAGTGGATGAGAAGGACAAGATGATCAAGGACTTACGTGACCTCAATTAGACTCTGGTATAAGAAGTCACAAAGTTAAGAAGCACCAAAGGTAATTTGAAAGATTGCATCAATAAGTTAGAAAGCTTTGTTTTTAATAAGTACTTTATTAAAGCTTTGTTTTAATAAGTATAAATGAGCTAGATGAATTCAATGAATAGGTTCGTCAAGATCTCATTAATGACTATAGTAATAAGAAAGAATTCCTTGATGCTTTGGAAGAAGTTAAATGTCTTTCTTGGCAGCATATGGTAATGCTTCTCAAGATGTTTCTGATGATACTTTTGATGATATTGATAGTAATGATAATGTTTGTAAGAAGGATGATATTGATGATGTGCCTTCTTCTCATGCTTTGTTGGATACTAATGAACTAGTTTCTCCTACATTTGAGAAATATACTAGAGGTATTGGGACCCATTTCTATGTCAAATGGGATATAGTATATACAAGTGGAGGACTTGGGAAGAGTGGACAAGGTAATGTTGTTCCAATAGAGCCTGAGATGAAACTAATTAAAGCAGGACTTGGATATGGTAGCTTCAGCCTGGGATCAGTAGTGGTTTTTTGGTACAGCAATAAACAGACTTCCGTGGCACTCAGCTCAGCAGAGCCAGAGTATATGGCAGCTAGCTTGGCGAGCTGTGAGGCTATTTGGCTTCGCAAGATTCTTACAGGGTTATTTGGTCAAGAGTTGGAGCCTACTGTGATTCACTATGACAATCAGAATTGTATCAAACTCTCGGAGAATCCGATGTTTCATGATAAGTCGAAACACATTGAGATTAGATACCGCTTCATTACAGACAAGGTGCAAAAGAGAGTTGTGAAGCTCCAACACATTTCCATAGATGAGCAGATTGCAGATATTCTCACCAAACTCCTAGTGAACGAGAAGTTTGTCTACTTCATAGACAAGCTAGGAGTGGTAGTGAATACCTCCCTCACTAAGAGGGAGTGTTGATTTTATAGCTTTGGGAGGTATTCCCACAAGAGGCCGAGGTGTCAAGCATGTGGACTCTTCGTTGGCCCCAGATCAACTTTCGTTTCAGTAAAATTGGCCTTGGAAAGAGGCTAGGACCTCATGGGCAAGTTGATGGGCTTTGTGGGCTTGTGATGGGGTGTTACACCCACAAAGAGAAATAAAATATTATGATTAATTGTTGAGTTTAGGAAGGGCTCATAAACTCACTCATTAGACTTGTATATAAAGGAGAGAGATCATTGTGACATTTCACCATTGCGGTATCATGGAGTTAGCATAAGTCAATAAACACTTGTGCTAAGGAGCATGGCAATTGTAGCAAGAAGATTTCTGCACCTAGGCAATTTGGCCTAGGGTTTCTGGATCACGTGTGGGAAGTGAGAAAGGACGCACATGTGGAGGAAGCCACAAAGACTGAATCGTATGGAAGTGTCCATACAAGTTTTTCATACATGTACACGGGTTGCAGTGGGAACAGTCATATATGTACGCAAGTTGCAATGGGAACAGTCGTGTATGTACGTGGGTTCCAGTAAGAACAGTTGTGTACGTCTATACAAGGTTTATGGGAAAGAGCAGGTTCGTACAGGTTGACGTCGACAGCAGTACAGGTGATGTCAGCAGGCTGTACAGGTGGTCTGCAGCAAATTTGTAAGTTGGGATTTGTCACGGGAATTTTGATGATTTTTTGGATGTAGACAGGACTAGTTTTGTCTTCATATTTCGTTTTTCCCATAGAATTTCTGAATTTGACAGAGTTACAAAACAAAAATTTTGTGTCTCATATGTGTTGATGATTCATCTATGATCTTGTTGTTTTTGTTTCTATATTTTTAGTCAATAACTTTCAACGTAAAATTGTTCAGTGATAACAGCTAGGTATTGTTGCATCACTAGGAAGTAATTTTCAGATCTGAAAATTAGTCACATAAGGTTGTATGTGAAAATTGACATCATGATGGTAACGGTAATAATGAGGACCCTAAATATTATGACCATATGAACTCTCATGTTGCATTGAATCCCATCTACACCATATCTTCCCAAGAATATTTCAATGTGATGAACAACTTAAATGAGGTAAGCAAGAGGCTGCTAGGAAAGCTAGGATGGAGATTTTGAACCAAATGGATGAAAAATAGAGGGAGAGGTTCAAGAAAAGAGAAATTCAAGTTTATACTAGAAAGAAGAATGCACATAAGACCCTTCCTAGTGACCCTAGACTTCCTCGAGCCAGGCCTCCTTTACCATCAACTGATAGCCCTCCTCCTTAGCCAATCTTGGCTAAGAATAATGATAGACTTAAATATCGATGTGGCTAGCATTTTGGAAAAAGATAATGTAACCGTTCCCCTTACTAAGATAATGAAGATTCCTTCTATGAGGGACAAGGTAAAGAGGTTCTTAAATGTCCAAGAAGAGTCTAAGGATCCTCCTATATTATTGCAGGCCAATCACTTTGAACAAAGTAAGGAGGAACATGCACCTCTTTTCATCTCTTTAGTAGTAAATGACCTCTAGCTTCGTAATTGTATGCTTGATTCTAATATGGTCTTTTGATGGTCCTCCCATACTTGAACTTGTCAAATTGCATAAAGTCTTAAGCTAATGTGAAGTTTAAAGAAAATACCTAATGTGAATTGCTTACGTGACTTTTGTATTAAGTGATGGCTTACTTTGTATTATTCTAATGGCTACATTATCTTGTAGTTGTTAGGTTTACCTGATTTTGTGGACATTGTTTGGTCATGATGCACCTTGACATGATCCTTTGGAGGACGTTTTCATGATGACATCGAGGACATTGTGCACTATACACAGGACATTGCACATATGATGAAGAACGTTGGGACGTATGATGACTAAAGTTTAAACACATTCTGGGACACCTTCTCATACTTCCTGAACCTCAAAAGATGAACAAATGAGCTCAAATATTGCAAATATGGTCAGATTGGTCATCAAATGGGCAAGAAGGCAACACTTTGGACAGTGCACTCCAGAACCACAATAGACTTTGGCTTGAGTATGTTACACTTGGAAATGATTGGACATCCTTTGGAGAGATGATGAACCCTCCTTTCACCTTGGACATTGGCCTTTTCCACCTAGGACGTTGAGCATATTGATGATGACATCATGCACTACGATGGTTTGATGATGGCGGGGCCACCATACCATTAGGCCATCCATTTTGATGATGAGTTGGGGTCCTTTAACAATGAGATGTGACCTTTGATGAGGAGGTGTGACTTTTCATCATGCTTTGCACCTTTTGATGATGAGACATGGCCTTTGGAGGCCCTTGCACCCTAGTGTTGAATTATATAGCTTTGGAAGCTATTTTCCCTATTGTAACTAACCATGTAAATAAAGTTTTGATATAGTGTTAACTTTAGGTCAAGCATCAAACACATGACAAGTGTCAACCTTATGCCAAGACAACCATATGCCATGTGTCAACCTCATAGCACCTCTAAGAGAGCTGCTTAGGGCGGTTGTAGTGGCTAGCTTAGGGAGGCTGCTTAAGAGGGTTGCTTAGGGCAGCTGGAGTGGCCAGCGTAGGGTGGTGGTATGACAATTGTTATACAGCTGTCATACAATCCTAAGACAGCAATTTAGGGCAGCCTCTAGAAGAGACGAAGGAAGTGACCTTTGGGAGCATTAGGAGGTGGCTCTTGGAAGCTTTAGGAGGTGGCTCTTGGGAACATTAGAAGGTGACTCTTAGCATCCAAAGGAGGGTAGGTATGACAGTTGTTATACAGTTGTCATACATCTTAGGGGGTTGCTTAGGGCAGCCAAACCAACCTATAAAAAGGGGCATTCACTTAACATTTATATACCTTTGTTTTGTTGGAGTCTTCTGCTGAGACAAGGCATCTATTTGCTGAAGTATTTTGCTGGTATATGACTGATATCTATTGTAATCTTTTGCTGGTATATGACTGATATCTATTGTAATCTTCTGTTGGTATATGGCTGCTAGTTTTTGGAGTCTTCTGCCAGTATATGGTAGCTAGTTGTTGAAGTATACTGCTGATACAAGCACTCTATTCTTGTTGAAGTCTTTTGTTGTTCCTTGTTGATATAAGGCTGCTACAAATACTGTGTTAAAGTTGCCATAACTCTGCTATAGCAAGAAGGAAAGTCAGTTATCTTTTGGTGAGTTTGTCAAGCTGTTACTATAAGTGTTAGTTCAGCTATTTGTGAAGTTTGTAAGTGTTGAAACAGAGGTATTGTTTCAGCCCTCTGTGTCCTAGCTAGTTACTCTAAAGTCTTGTACCGGTATTGTACTTTGTTGAAGAATCTAAAGAGAAGTTTTGGTTGGGTTTTCTAACCCAAGAGGGTTTCCTAGGGTATACTTGTGTTCTCTTTGTGATTGTCTCACCTTCAGTGATCCTCATATATGCAAGATGTATTGGTATGTTGGTTGTATGTTGTAAATTTTTAAATTTACCTACATGCATCAGTTTTTCAACATGCTATTAGAGCTTCCCTGAAAGAAGCCATTTCTATAGAGAGTTATTAGATTTGTGAAGGAGACTACAATATTTCAGTTTTTTGAAGGAAGTCAAAAACAAGGACAAGATGATGTCAAGCACTAAGCTTGATGAGAAACTTGAGGAACCTGATAACTTCAGAGCATGGAAGTACAGAATATCCCTTGTTCTAGAAGAAAATGACTTATCATATTATGTTATGGAAGAGGTTGCGGAACCTGAGGAAAAAGAAGCTAAAGGTAAGTACAGAAAGAATCTGATAAGGGCAAAGAGAATAATTGCAGATTCTATAAAAGACCATCTTATTCCTCACGTATCATCCTTGAAGACTCCCAAAGAAATGTTTGATGCTCTATCTAGTCTATATGAAGGAAGGAACATAAACAGGAAGATGGCTTTGAGGACTCAACTCAAAAATGTAAAGATGCAGAAGTTTGAATCTATTCATGCCTTATTTACAAGAATTTCTCAAATTAATGAACAAATTATAGCTATCGGTGACTCAGTTGAAGAAGTTGAGTTAGTAATGACTACTTTGAATGGACTTCTGAAGTCATGGGACTCTTTCATAAGAGGAATTTGTTCAAGTAGTAAGTTAACAAAGTTTATCAAGCTGTGGGAAGATTGTGTCCAAGAAGAAGCAAGATTGGAAGAAAGAGAAGAAAATCTAAGTGATGATGAAGATCAAGCTCTTGCARCCCATTTCAGGAAAGGAAATGAAAAGTTCATCAYTGATTGCAAGAAGCTGCTTCAAAATTCGAAATGAAAAATCTGGGTCAGATGCACTATTTCCTATGTCTAGAAGTGTGGCATAATCCATGTGAGATTTATCTTAGTCAAGGAAAATATGYTGTGGAAATTCTAAAGAGATTTGGAATGATGGATTGTAAATCCATGACTACACCTATGACGACAAATCCAAAGTTATTATGTGATACTTCATCAGAGATAGTGGATGCCACTTTGTATAGGAAAATGATTGGTCCKCTTATGTATTTAACGAATACAAGGCCAGACATATGTTTTGCTATGAACACTTTAAGTCAGTATATGGTTGAACCTAGACATGTTCATTTGATCGCAGCAAAACATGTGATGAATCATGAGATACTTGAAAGGTACCATTGAGTACGGTATCAAGTATGATGCAGATTGTGAGTTCAAACTATAGGGATACTATGATTCAGATTGGGCTGGTAGCGTCACAAATCGTAAGAGTATTTCAGGATGTTTTAGTTTTGGATCAGGTATGATCTCATGGTTTAGCAAGAAGCAAACCAGTGTTGCACTCAGTACAACTGAGGCAAAATATATGGCAGCATGTTTAGCATGTACTGAAGTTGTATGGTTACGGAAATTACTTTCAGGATTATTTGATATTGAGTTAGATGCTACTAGTATTTGTTGTGACAATCAGAGTTGCATAAAGTTGTCAGTGAACCCTGTGTTTCATGACAAATCAAAGCATATTGGAATCAAGTATCATTTTATCCATGATGTGGTAGAAAAGGGAGCATTGAAGCTTCATTATGTGGCTACCAATGAGCAAGTTGCGGATGTGCTAACTGTAATGTTCCCAAGCCAATTTTTTGCTTGGGGACACTGATTGTTTGATTGTTTATTGTTGTTTCATGTGTGTCATGCAGGTTTATCTCTCCAAGTTGCCCATGGAGGGTTTATTGCTTAGATATTTAACATGGATATATAGATCTGAACATATAGCATAAGGAAATGATAAGATACAACAAGAAACACCAATATAGAACCAATAATGTCAGATCTGACCTTTATTTAGATAATATAGAGATCTTGATACAATAGATTTACAGATCTGGGAGAATACCACAATAATATCCAAGCTAGAATAATAGTTTCTACAATAATGTCCAAAGCTGAAGATAATAGCCTCCAAAGGCACTACACTGAACTGGTGAAAGGCACAAGATTGATGTATTTCCCTTCAAGGGCCAGATCTGAACCTCCTAGCAGAGTTGCGCCCTCCTAGCTGACTAGAGCCCCTCAGTATTTTGACCTCCCTCTTAGAGACTCCCAAATACCACCAAAATGCCTAGAACAATAGATCGAGGCAAGATAAACCCCTTGGCAAAGTCTTTAGCTAAATGATGAAGGTCTGACCCCCCAGATGATTGAATCCTCTTTCTGGTTGTGCCCTCCTGGTTGGTTGTAGCCCCTCAATATTTTAGCCTTCCTCGTAGAGACCTCCAACTGTTATCAAAATAACTAGAACAGTAGATCGGGGCAAGATAAACCCCCTGGGAGAGTCTCAAGCTAAATGATGAAGGTTTGAACCCTCAGATGACTAAGTCCTCTATCTGTAGTGCACCCTCCTTCTATCCAACTCGTGCCAAGCTCCAATAAATCATATAACAGAGAAACCTTCTCCCCAATGGCCCAGAAAGGATGCCCTAGGCCATACAAAGAAAACCCAAAAGTCCTTTTGCCCAAACTTCTTCTCCTTTCCCTGGATCGAATGAATCTTCTTCAAATGGTGCACCCCCCTGCTGGAAACCCCCTCAAGTTGTGCACTGTCTCTTTCCCTGTTGATGGATACGACCAAAACCTGTTGTAGAATGGTGTGGGAGGAATATTACACCTCCGGGACCAAGCTTGGATCAAGGTAGGTGGGATCTTTCACCACCAAGTTGATCTCTAGGGTTTGTAACCTCAAAACCCTCAAAGATTCTTTGTGCTCAAGAGCCCAAGATGCAAAAGTAATAATAATCCAAAATGAGTGAGAGATGCTCCCTTCCTTTCTTTTATACCCCTGATCTACTTCTTTGTTGAGTTAGTTAACCCCTGGGGTTAACTCCTAGCTTTTCCACACATGTTATTTTCTTCTCTTCATTTACCTTTTCTCCCAAAATCATCTTAAAATTATAATAGTATGCTCGGGTAAGTGCTTTGGGGTGTCTTGGTCCCCATGATGCATGAGACTATAGTCTAGTGGGGACAACTAGACTACTACGTCTCTCACAACCTCTTCATCAAGAGGTGGGGGACATTACACTAACCAAACCTCTGTCAAAGGTGAAGTTTGAGTACTTCAGAGACAAACTTGTACTGGTCCCTTGCAAGAGGGAGTAAGGAGTTGCATATGGGATTCTGGTGATAGTAGCGGGGCAAGTCATTTACAGGTAGGATGTGGGCTATTCTATTTTATTCTTATCCAGTATGAAAAAGGACTGGCTCTAAGATTACCATCCAGTATGAAAAAGGACCGCACTGAGTAAGACAGTTCTTGGTGAATAGACAGTTAATGGTGAATTGTATAGCTTCCTCTAGCATATGGCTAGTAGGACAATTCTTGGTGAACTGCACAAGTAGTTCTTGGTGAACTAAGTGAATAACAATCCTGTAATGACATCAGTGTGCTCACCAGAGATGTTACTGATCCCAATGCTAGCTATGGATATGAAACTTCTCTTGATGAATAGATTCTACATGGATCAACAA
>ML794833.1:337461-355954 GCA_009831015.1 Picea engelmannii | reverse complement strand
ATTAAAATTAAATATATATAAAATATGTTGCATAAAGTTTTCATTATATATGCAAAGAAAGGAAGATATTTCAAACAATAGTATGGTAAGTAAGACTTTCAATCTAATAATATAATTAAAATGGAATGAAATGTAATACATTATATGAAAAGTATGTTACCAAGTTGTTAGGATAAATATGAACATAGAATATTAATTAGGTGAGGGAAGCACACGAAATTATCATATGGGTGAGGTATTTTGTTGGGAAGATGTTGCCGAATATGCATTGTTTGTTGTTTTAATTAGTGCATCACTTCAAAATTAAGTTGTTTAATAGAGCATATGTTTTCGCCCAACAAGTGTCATTACAAGAAATTTGTTTCACCTCAACATGACGTGGAATTGGAAGTTCTAACCACCTCAATGGTAATTATTTTTACAGAATTTTTAATTATCTTTCTAATTACATAGAAAGACAATTAAAAAGACTCTGCATTTAATTATTGATTTGGGGTTTTTATGAAACTTGCGAGTTATCATGCATTGTATATGCAAGCTACGCTCTACTTTCCCATTGGTTTTATATGTATTCATAATATCTATGATTACGTTTGTCGTCACAATATAGACAATTCTCAAGCTCTCGCAAGGTTCTACAAACCGTGAAAAGTAAATCCCACTTGCAGGAATTGAAATATCACACTTGTTGGAAAGTAAACACATAGATAGGAAAGTAAATGTCACACTTGCAGAAAAGTAAATATGCTAACTACTGTGTTGGAAAAGAAATTCACACTAGTTGTAGGTATAAAGAATATGACTCAATGGTAATCATTCTCACAGAATTTTTAATTATCTTTCTAATTACTTAGAAAGACAACTAAAAAGACTCTGCATTTAATTATCGATTTGGGGCTTTTATGAAACTTGCAAGTTATCGTACATTGTATATGCAAGCTACGCTCTACTCTCACATTGGTTTGATATGTAGTCGTAATATCTATGATTACGTTTGTGGTCACAATATAGACAATTCTCAAGTTCTCGCAAGGTTCTACAAACCGTGGAAAGTAAATCCCACTTGTAGGAATTGAAATATCACACTTATTGGAAAGTAAACACATAGATAGGAAAGTAAATGTCACACTTGCAGAAAAGTAAATATGCTAACTACTGTGCTGGAAAGGAAATTCACAATAGTTGTAGGTATAAAGAATATGACTCAATTGTTTCCCAAAGAAACCCTAACTGTGTGCATTAAAACTAATTATAGAATTGAAACTCTAAATTACTCTTGCAGAAATTGAGATTCACACCACGCTTACTGAAAATAAATCACACATGCTGAAAGGAAATTGATTAACTACTTGCTAGAAAAGGAATTAACTAAGTCCTTGAAATCAGAGTCTAATCCATGCCAAGATGATCCAAGTCATTACTTTGAACAATAATTGCAATCATTGTGTTAAAAACATAATGAAATACAATTGTATGCAAATAATCAATTGTGTGAATGAATAAATACAATCCCTCCTGAATAATTAACAACATAAATGAATTGAAGCACACAACAAATAATTAACAAATCACATAATTAAATCACACAATGGGATCCCCCGAGGTGTAGAACAGTCGGTGACAGAGTGTATTGTTAAGGCACTCCATTATGTGAAGTCATTAGTTCGAAACCATCGACTAGCCTTGTGTGTCGCATGAGGGGCCGCATTGGGATGCATGTGGATATAGTAATAGAATTTGGATAACATGACCATGTGTCACGTGAGTACGTTCCCGACTAGTTGTTGATTTCCCCAGTAAAAAAAAAATCACACAATGTGAAATTAAAGAAAACTACCTAAGCTATAGAACACTTTGTTCTATTAGAGTGGGCCCTGCCTCCATAGAAGAGAGTGTTGATATTATTCTTTATCAATGCTTACAACATGAATTCATTAAATTAATTAAACTAATCAAAATAAATCAATATATTACAAATATACAAATACAATTTATTTAATTAATTAATTAAATAAGACACTACAAAAATTATAAAACTACAATTAAAAAATGAAATAAAAACTTAATGAATTATTCCATCGTCATTTGGACATTGCTCTAAGAGTCGTCCCTAAATAATGGAGGAAGTTCTCTCTTTTATACATAGATTGAATGGAAACTAGAAATAACAAATATCTAAATAAACCCACTTATGGATTTAATAAATCCGTAGTGGTTACAACAATTTCCTAAATAACAAATAGTTTCCAACTAATAATTAGCAATTAATGAATAAATCCAAGATCTTTTGATAACAATTAGGAAACAATAGATAACTTCCAAGATATTTTGCTAACAATTAGCAAATAAGGAATAACTTCAACATCTTTTGCTGAAAAATTCCAAGATTCTTGGTGAACCATTCAAACTAATATTTTGTCTAGGACTTGCAAAATTATCTCTGTATCTTTGATCTTCATGGACTAATATTATTGTTGCATAAATCCATAAATGAAAATTATGTGACAGCATGTGGCTCATGGTTTTGACGACTCAAGGTTCCTTGGACAAGTTGCAACAACAAGAGTTGTAGCGCAAATAGTTCCTTGGTGAGTTGCATCAACTGTACTTCAGGCAAGTTGCAGTGCATGTGGAGTTGCAACAACTGTACTTTAGGAAAGTTGCAACACAGGTGGAGTTGCAGCAATGAGAGTTGCAACAACAATACTTCAGGAAAGTTGCAACATAGGTGGAGTTGCAACAACAATACTTCAGGAAAGTTGCAACATAGGTGGAGTTGCAACAACAAGAGTTGTAATGAAAAATAGTTCTCTGGCGAGTTGCAACAATTCAAAATGAGTGTTGCAACAATTGGAACCAAAACATCCCCTATGGAAACATCACAATCTACGCAACAACTTGTCTGGCGTATTATCTTCTCAAATTAACTCAAAGATAAATGAAAATATGATATATTTCTAATGTTTAATCATAAATTCATGTAAAGTACTAAAACAATGCAATGTAAACACATTAAGACTAAATCTCGCATAATAATGGATTGATACAAGGTCTAGGTAGGCAGAAAGAGGTTAAATGTAAAAAAATATGGTATAAAAAGATGTCATTTCTGGATCTCATCATCTCCCCCCAGCCGAAAATGTTGCATGTCCTCATGCAACCCACAACCAAGCTATAAGAACTTCCATTTTTTTTAATGCACTTTCCATTTACCTTAAAAGTTTTTCTTGCAATTTTTCCACTGTCACGATCCTTCCTACAGGATGCCATAAATTATCCAACTAGAAGAATGTTAAAGTATCTTTATCTTTTTGTTCTTGATCATTTCCCTCATGTCTGCAAAATTACCCTTTTTTTTGTTTCTCTCATTGTAGTGCTTCTCTCCTCCAAATTTCGTGGAAATCAGATGTATAGTTTGTGAGATATGCTCAATTTAATTTATGCATTTTTCAAGAAAAAATGTGAATGAGTAAGAGCATGAAATTACCACAAAATTTTCTTGTTCTTGGTAGTAATCTTGATTCCAATTATTTTCTTCGAAATTCCATTAAATGCACAAAAACCCCTGCTCCCTCAAAATGTAAAAATTGCATGTCCTCGTGTAATGAAAATTAGCTACAACCCAACTTCTTGATCAATTCCACGCTTGGTCTCTTTGAAAAAAAATATACTTTCTTTATCTATATCAAAAATAATTTCAACACCATTGCTCTTGTTGTCCCTCATCCATTGAATATGAACTTTTTGTCTCTTCCATGCATGCTCTTTTCTCTATGCTTGCCAGCAAGTAGAGATTTTCCCATAGCCAAAAGATAATGATATATATACAATGATTTTGTTCTAAAGGAAAATAACAAGAGAATATTGGGACTATTGATAAATTCCCCTTTTAGATGTGAATACAAGAGTCATCTAAACAAGCCTAAAATTCAAGTTAAATCACTCATAATGTTAATGGGCATATCCTTAATGAGGTTGGTCTCATTTGGCTTCAAGGGAGATGTCAAATATGTATTCACAATGAAGGAAATGATTTTCCCTCTACATACCATATCTGACTTCTAATAAATATTCACTTGAATCTATTGAGGGTAACTCTGTAACTCATAACAATTTGTGAAGATGTGGAAAGCTTATACAACATTACAAAACCATGAAAATGAATCACATACCTATGTTTTATACCTCTGTGAGAATGGATTCTACAATAGCTTCTCTTGTTGTAGGTTCGACAGCCTATCCCTCTCTTCCAATAGTTTCCTTTTCATGTGCATGTGTATCATCTACTTCTTGGGCTATTGTTAGTTCTTGTGGGGAAACAATTGTATATTTTCTTCTCTTGTTACTCCTGCTGGTTATTTTGTGGCACCAGGGTCTTATTTTTATCTTGTTGGCAACTTGTAATCCTTCTGATGAATGGATATTGGAGTGGAGATGAAAATAAATGGAAAGGGATGGTTATGGTATGTAAAGGTGATGGTATTCCCCCCAGGCTGAAGAGATTTTCCACCCTCGAGAAATGGAAAAAGGTGAGGAAGTAGGACAGATGCCTAAGTGGCTTTCTAAATACAAATCCATAGCATCTAATGAACTTAGATTAAATCAAAGAAAAATAAGCATATTTTCACCTACCTAATAATTCCATGATCTTTTGCAACAAGATCTTGAGAGGAAAGAGATATGATATGGCCCAAAATTATGTTAAAAAAATTGCAAGGAAGAGAAATGCAGAGCTTAGAACTTTGGAGCACAATAGGAGTTGTAGACTGAGATCTAGAACAACCTTATGATGGAGTAGAAAAACTTGGAGATATTTATTCAGAGAGGAATTTCGATGGAATTGTTTATCTCTTATTTTGTGTGCAAAATTTGTCCACCAACAAAATGGTTTTCAAACAAGATCTGTCTAACTACGCCAAGAGAGTTTTCACGGTCATAATTTTATTATTATTATTATTTTTTATTCCCCATGAATGTTTGTTGGAAAGCTTGTTTTCAAGCATTCCAAGGTATGATGGTGCCTGAGACAGGTTTTCACCATCAAATTTATTAAGGAAACGAAAATGATAACAGAGTAACTCAACATTGTAAGTGAGTTGACTCACTTTACTGCATAGGTTAGGTATGGTCGGAGTAGGAAGTAAGAAGTGATGAGGATAAAGTTGTAACTTAATAGTAGTGGCTATCCAAAATATATTATAAGGAAAAAGATCAAGCTTCAAGGGAAACCACATAATCAAAGGAACTTCATGAACTTCAGCATGCAATTAGTTTGAAAAAGAAAGAAATAAGTGCATGGGAATACCATGGTACTGATGAATGAGAAGGATGAATGATAGGTGTTATGCAAAGATTCATCTATAGCAAGGGTATTGGAAATGTGACAGTGGAACATGATTTTTGGAACACTCGTCTTCACTTCTTCTTCAAATCAATTCTTCATTTGTATTTTGTTGATCCATCGATAAGATATGAGTAGAAACACACAAGTAACAACAATGGTGTAACAAGAACTGTGATGTGTCACAAATTCTATGTTGTAGTTTATGTGAAGTGTTGCAACTGCAGTGTTGCAACAACTATGTTGTAGTTTCTATAAGGAGTTGCAATAACAAAAAGTTGTTGTAGCAAAGAGAGTGTTGCAACAACGAGTGTTTTAGGTGTTGAAACATTTGTAACGATTCCTATGTCGTGGGGTAACATATTTGTAACAACCTCCTCGATATTCAAATCATAGAAAATGCAAGGAATCATCATCACCCCATGAAATTTTGTCTTCAAGAATCACTTGTGCATGGATTGATCTTATTGATCCTCTTGGGACCTACAAAAAAGCAAGTGCTTCCTATGATAAAATGTGATATTTTGGTAGAGAAGAGGTAATCAAGTTCTCTTAACCCATGAAATATTTAAAAATTGAAAATAACACATATAAATCAAATCCAAATAATAATAAAAAAAGGAAATTCTCATTTTTTTCCTGCTGAGAAATGTTTGCCAGCTAGACCTCCCAATAGTGTTTAATTGATAGATTATTCGTCTGATGTCTGATTGAAGTGATTCCAAATCCAAAAAAAATAATATTCATAGGGATACTTCTAGTAGAAACAGGTTTTCAAAATCCCGCGAGATGATATGCTAAACTGTTGTGGAGCAGCTTGCATGTCTATGTTGTTTTAAAATTCCCATTTAGACCAACAATCATTATTTTAGGTGTAATTTTTTTTTGTTTTAAAAAGGATCAAAATTATTCAAATTGGAAATTAAATTATATTCATGTAGCTATCTCCAATAGAACTATATTTTGTAAAAAATAATAATTGATGGGTCAAATATGCCAATGACTAGACAAGGAAACAAATTTTGAGCAATGTTTATTTCAGACAAGCAGTTAGTATTTCAGGCATAACGTTTTGGTATGATATCATAATTAAGTGATTTCAATTGAATTTTAAACCATATTCATACAAAAATACACCATAGAAACAAATTTTCAAAATTCATACATTAGGTCTCCCAAAAATGAATTTTTCCAACTTTGTTCTTGTTTTTTTGCTGGACAACTAGTAAGGATTTTGACCATATCTTTTTTGTTTGATATCCAAATTGAAAAATTCAAATTGGGTTAGAAAATATATTTCAAGATATCTTTTGGATAGAAACTGGTTTTAAAAACATGCCCATATGTATCCCAAAACAATATTGTCCCCATTGAGTTTTCAATAAATTTAACAAGCCCACATGCTATAAAAAGACATGCTTTCTTATTATGATTTAGATATGCATGAATTTTTGTAGGAATATGATTTTAAATATAAGGTCCAAATACCAAAAATTTCAAGCATCCAATTCTTATATTGAGTGAGATGACCTTGAAAAGACTTGGAGAAAAATGAAAAAAAACAACACTCAAATCAAGAATAAAACAAGAATTAAGCATTTCAATTCAAAATGTAGTATGGTAGAAATGGGATCCCCACAAAACCATTGTGGGAATCCACAAAGTGACCCATTAATTAAAATATGAGATGCTTTAAGGTGTCAAATATGCTTTTGAACAATGAGAATGCATAATCCACTATGTTTTTGTAAAATTTGTAAAATAAATATTGCAGAAAATTAGAAGTTGGCTTAATCAAATGATGGTTCTCCTAGCATTAATTGGTGAGACTGTGAATTAGAGAAATATACCAGCTGGGAACCAACCACACCTTTGGGCCAAACACTGATACAATATTGACTGGGAATATGTTGTACTCCAGGGCCAAGCATCAATCTAGATGTAAGTACTGAACCATTGGTCATCCTATGTACATATTACCATCTACCGAGACACCTAGGTACCCAACCATGGTGCTCACTAGTTCTCTAGGATAATTTTCTTGGTACAGGATGTATCAAATTCAATCTTACATCATTTATGGTATGACCATCATTCACCAAGAAACAATTAGAGAAGATGAAGCATGTAAGTCTATGGGAAAAAACTTGGTTTAAATCAATTAGATGATGAGGATCCTATGTTTACTTGCAGACTGTGATTTTGGAGAAATATACCAGCTGGAAGTCAACTGTGCCTTTGGGACAAACACTAGTATAAGGTTGAATGGGAACCTATTGTACTCGAGGGACAAACATTAACCTAATTGTAGAGACTGAGATATTGGTCATCCTATGGACATATTTCCATCTACCGAGACACCTAGGTACCCAACCATGGTGCTCACCAGTTTTCTAGGAGAATAGTATGGATACGAGATGTACCAATGTCAATCCTACATTCTTTACTGCACCTACCACTAAGGACTTATAGTTTGATAGTATTTTACCAAGAAAATAGAGGAGGTGAAACATGTAACCACACTTTACCAAGAAGAATCATAAATCATTATATACTTATACCAACAATTAATTTCTTAAGAATTTATTCATTGATTTGATGCATAATTTTCCAAAAACAAAGAGATTAGGTGTATTGAAGAAAAGAACCATGAATTAGTGGCTAGAAAAGAAATGAGGGAGGGAGTAGAAGAGGGGGAAGATGAGACTAATGAATGAGAAAGAAGAATGTCATAAGAGTGGAGGAAGGAGATAAGGATGGGTGGAAAAAAACATCTCATTCAATATTTTTACTTTCATGTCCAACAAAATAATTGTAATTTTCAAATATCACATACGAGAGTCACAACAATGATGAGGCAAGAGTCACATAATAATGAAATTTGTAACAACAACAAGAGATGTAGCAGCGGAGAGTTGTAGCAATGAGAGTTGCAGAAACAAAAAAATAGTTGCAACAATGGTGTCAACAACCCAGAGTTCAACAACTATGCTTGAGAAGGGAGTTTCAACAACATATACTCAAGAGTTGCAACTCTTGTGTTGGAACGATACATGTGCATCCTCATTCTAGAATTAAATTTGAAGGCTTTGTCATCCCCTTGGCTCCTTCTCTTAATTCACCAATGCATTTATTTCCTCCTTCTAGGCTTCCTGCAAAAGAGAGATTAGTACTATGGGTGGCTCTTACTACACCACAACAAATCTTTAAGTAATCCAATCATGTGTTATGCTAAAAAAATGAAAGAATTCTATTCAAACCAATGCAAGAATAAAAAAAGCTAGAATGAATTTCAAACCAATGCAAGAATCAAAATGCTAGAATGAATTTCAAGCCAATGAAAGAATAAAAATGTGCCTTTGGTAAATCCCTCACAACGAAGCCAAAAATGGCGGGATTTTTAATTGCCTTTCTAATTTCTCAAGAAGAAAGATAAAAGGACTGTGCATTTAGTTACCAATCTGGGGCTCATATGGAACTTGTGAGTTACCATGCACTGTATATGCAAGCTACACTCTACTCTCCCATTGATTTGACATGTAGTCATAGTATCGATGATTGCGTTTGTGGTCAGAGTATAGAAAAATATCAAGCTATGGAAAGGTTCTAGAAACTGTGGAAAGTAAATCACACTTGTAGGAATCGAAATATCACACTTGTTGGAAAGAAAACATAGACAAGAATGTAAATGTCACACTTGAAGAAAAGTAAATATGCTAACTATTGTGCTGGAAAGGAAATCCACATCGACTGCAGGTATCAGGAATATGACTCAACTATTTCCCGAAGAAACCCCATCTATGTACAATGAAACTAATTACATAATTGAAACTCTAAATTACTCTTGCAGAAATTGAGATTCACACCACACTTGCCAGAAATAAATCACACGTGATGAAAGGTACTTGTTGGAAAATAAATTAACTAAGTCCTTGAAATCAAATCATAATCCTCGCCAAGATGATCCCTTTCATTACTCCAAACAACAATTGCAACCATTGGGTTAAGCACATAATGAAATACAATCCTATGTGAAAAAGCAATTGCATGATTGAATAAATGCAATCCCTCCTCAATAATTAACAACATAAATGAATTGAAGCACACAACAAATAATTAACAACCCACATAATTAAATCACACAATGATAAATTAAAGAAAACTACATAAGCTACACAACACTATGTTCTATTGGAGTGGGCCTTGCCTCCATAAAACATAATGTTGATATTATTCTATATCAACACTTACAACATGAATTAATTAAATTAATCAAAATAAATCAATCTATTACAAATATAATAAGAAAATAGACTAAATTAATTGATTAAATCAGTCACTACATAAATTATTAAACTACAATTAAAAAATGAAATAAAAAATTAATGAATTATTCCATTATCATTTGGAAGTTGCTCTAAGAGTCCTCCCCTAATAATGGAGAGAGTGCTCTATTTTATATATAGATTGAATGGAAACTAGAAATAGAAAATATTTAAATAATCCCACTTGTGGATTTGATAAATCTGTAGTGGTTACAACAAATTCCTAAATATCAAATAATTTCCAGCTAATAATTAGCAGTTAATGAATAACTCCAAGATCTTTTGCTAACAATTATCAAACAATACATAGCTTCTAAGATCTTTTGCTAACAATTAGCAAATAATAAATAACTCCAAGATCTTTTGCCCAAAAATTCCAAGATTCTTGGTTAACCATTCAAGCTAATATTTTGTCTTGGGATAGGAAAATTATCTTTGTATCTTTGATATTCTTGGACTAATATTGTTGTTTCATAAATCCATAAATGAAAAATAAGTGAAAACATGGCTCACAATTCCAACGACTCAAGGTTCCTTGGACGACTTGTAGTAACGAGAGTTGCAACAACAAGAGTTGAACAATGAGAGCAGGGATGATTTTAGGGGCTAAATTTCGCTCATGGGCTAATTTTCCATGGTTTTTCCAAAAACGAGATTCGCTATTTTAAAAATAATTCGCCCAAATTCTATAGGCTAAAATTATTTTACCTTAAAAATCGCCAAAATTTTATAAAAACAATATAAAATAATTATAAATTTGGATATTTTTACAAAAATATCGCCAAACATTTATAGTTGACATATGAAGGATTAGTAATATTCGCCAAGGTTTCTACATTTTAAAATAAATTTCCATCCTTAAAATCATCCTTGAATGGGAGTTGTAGTGCAAAGTAATTCCCTGATGAGTTGCAACAACTGAAAATGAGTGTTGCAACAATTTGAACCAAAACATCCCCCATGGAAACATCACAATCTACACAACAACTTGTCTGGCATATCATCTTTTCAAATTAACTCAAATATAAATGCAAATGTGATATTTTTCTAACGTTTATTCAAAAGTTCATGTAAAGTACTAAATAAATGTAATGGAAAAAATTAAGTCTAAATCTCGCATAATAATGGATTGATACAAGGTCTAGGTAGGTAGAAAGAGGTTAACAGTAGGAAAACATGGTATAAAAAGATGTCATTTCTAGATCATGTCACAATCAAAGGGATAAAAGTTGCGAGTGGTAATCTGACATATGTTTTATGGAAAAAGACAAACCTCAACAAGCGTTATTTGTAGGTAGGCAAATTTTCTTCAGGGCTGCGGGCATTGAAGAGTTGTAAGAGTAATGGCACAAGTTCGAAGAGGCCTCTCTCCAGCAGAGAACTGCTAATATGTTGTAGAGAAAATACATATAGGAGATGTTGTCTAGAAGCCACTAAATAAGAAGATGGTATCTGAAATGGCTGAAGACTCTGAAGGATTCCTATAATAATATGAAAGACACAGAATCAAGGTGCTATGAATTGCTTCCAAACCGCTGAAGGAATTGTAAGAGCAATGACACAAGTTCAAAGAGGCCTCTCACTTGCTAAGAACTGCTAAGGTGCAGAGAAAATGCACGTAGGAGATGTTTTTTGGAAACCATTAAAGAAGAATATGGTCTCTAAAATGGTTGAAGAGTCTGAAGGCTTCCCATTATAATATGAAAGACAAAATATCAAGGTGTTATAAAGTGTTCCTAAATACTGAAGGAATACTTATTTTCTTTGTAATAAAGAAGAGTGAAGATGTTGGTGTTGTCGAGCAAGGAAATGTGGAGTAAATGTGCCACATAAAGTGACGTTTACATAGCTAGAGTTGGAAAAGGAAATAGGTTAATTGCATAGTCTCGGCCTCCTGGTTTCAAGAGTTGGCATCATCCCCCCTCCATGTCTATGCATGTGTTAGTTATATCATGTTTGGTGATCACATTTCTATGTTCATTCGTATTGGTGAGATAAGGTGTGTTCTTGTTTGTTGTTTTTTTAGAGTTTAATGCGCTTGATGCAACAATGGTTATTTACCGCAATTATTATATGTTCTAAAATACAGGTAGGAACGATATGTTAGTGAAAGGAGATTTTTGGTGTGGAATAGTTTTGATATCTAATAAAAGAGTGCCATGATCAAAGTTATCAATGCAGCGAAGACTACCGTGTAGGGATATAAAATTTATTATGACTTTGCACTCCAGTTGTTCATAATTTAGATCTTGTATTATTTTTTTTGTCACCAGAATTGGATTTTCTCCTCCAATTGTTGAGACAACCTTGCATTATAGCATAAATCATAGTAAGCTCCCTACTAGCCAACTTTTCATCTTTCCAATTTGTATTATATATAATTGAAACAATTATTTGTTGTCAAATTCTATTTACCAGTAATAACATTTGAATTTATGAAAATTGAATAAAAAAAAATATCTTCGTATTTTTTTATCACAAATATATCATATCTCTTAAATTCATTGTAAAACTGAAGAAAAACAATTATGTGGAAGTGCGAGTGGTAAATTTAATTTGAGTCACCTCCTATTTTGTGGAAGTCAATTCTTAGTGATAGTGATTCCTTTGAATAGAATGTGAAGCTCTCTCTCCTCCACATATTTTAGGTGGAAGTGTTATTTCATGGAGAAGTGTGGGTATCTAGCTATCAAGGTATGCACAATAGGTGGGGAAGCAATATAGTTCTGAAGCAGGAACATGGAGACAATTAAGGTTGTCTTGGCATGTTATTATTTCATGATGTGATGTCCCATAATTGACACTGCTCTATATTGTATGTATGAAAGATCATCTCTCTCAGAGAAAAAAGGAGCAAGGGGGGATGGATAAGTCAGGTTTGGTGCATGAGGAAGAAGAGAAATGGGGAGGAAACAATATCCTTAGCAAAGATACTTATAGTGATGGAAAGCCACATGCAAGTGACTGAGTGGGAGGACTATTGGAAGCTCACCAAAGACAAGGTTGGAAGCTAACCAGAGAAAAGGTTATGAGTTATGCATCATACAATATTAAACATTTAATGTTTGGATTTAATGCTAAGTTGAAACTTAGCATTGATTCACAATGCTTCCTACATATCATGTTCACTAAGTTTCAAGCCACTCTTTCCCTAAGTTTCAAGCCGCTTGGCTTGATATGAGGCCAAATAAGGGCTCAAACTTAAAACTTAGGATTAAAAAACAAATGTGATTTGGAAAATTGTACGAAACAATTGAAACTTTGGTTAAAATGGTTTCTTTTCATGCCATACTAATAGAACATTGGAAAAATTATTACTAATAGTCCATGCATCTCGAAGGGTAGGGACTAATAAGATAAATTACAATGTATTTCAAACATAATATGGTTAGATTAAAAAATTAGTGAAGTAATGTATATAGATTTTAAAGTAAAACATAGAAAAAATAACAAAACATATAATAATAGAGATTTATTTTAAAAGAATTTAGTTGAAAAATTATTTAGGTATTTTGCAACATATAAAATCCTAATTTATTCACTAAAATTAAATTATAATCTTAATTATTTAATCCATATTAAATTAAAATGAGTAAAAAAAACATAAAAGCATATAAGATTAATACACAATCTAATTGTAAATAATATAACACATCTCCAAAAATTAATATGATGATTGTCACACCCCCAAAAGTCATGCCCAAGTTCAACCTTGGCATCTCGTGGATGTGTGTCACCACAGTGGTTCTCTCTTGGAACCTTGGCTCAACCAAGGATATTTCACCTAGACTATGCCTCTTCACTTATACCATACCCATACTCTATTCTAGGCTACAGATGAGTCACATCATTACTCTATGCAACTCAGTTGTATACTTAGAAATTTGTTAACTTAGTTTAACACTTAGTCAATTTGTCATACAAAAAAAACATGTGAAACACAAGAGACATATATCTAGTGTAGGCAGCACCAAGAATTCCTAATACCCGACTTTGTTTATTTATATTGTGAAATAGAAAGAAAGCTTTACAAAGAGGGTGATACTATCCCAGTTACAAATATGGGCAGAGTCTCAAAACTATGCCTTAAACATCATAACTGTCTAGACCTACGATTTCATCACACCAAGACTCCCCTTTTTTTTTCTTCCTTGCCTCAGCCTTAAGTGCGCCCCACTATTACACCCAGCCTCAGAGCTTCATCTCTTTCCTTACATGGTTTTCCTAATCTCCCTTTCATCGTGTTCTTATTATTTTATATGGACTCCAAGAATCACTTGTGCGAAATTCCATGTCCCTTTGGTGCATTGCACCCCTTCACGAATTGTCACACTCAACTGACCATCATGCCCCTCTATGGACCCATTACACCCATTTAATCATGTGTTCCGATAAAAAATTCATCTATTGGACCGATGTTCCCCATCCTTAGGTGCACACCCCTTGTTTTGTTCTCTTCCTTGTGTCAATCACCACGAATCTCTATGGATTTATTGATGGAGTTGTTCAACCTCTTTGGCGTGTGAATGTTTCTAAGGGAAAAAAGGTCCACTCCTTGGGAATTCTCTCAAGTTGGACCGCCCTTTCCCAAACACAACCCAAGTATTCATCGCCCATCACAAGGAAACAAGGGTGTGTTCCTCCTTGGGAACGCCCATCACCACCATGCTCCAAGGTGCTCCTTCCGACACCCAAACCTCTTAGTTTTCCCAAACGATCATTTCCTCCTTGTGCTCTTCTTACATCCATCAAAAAATATTCCCAAGGAGTGTGCACACTTAGTAGGTGTCCCGGGAGGCCTTACATCCTCCCCCACTAGACTTGTTGTCATCCCGAAAACTTTTGTACCACTTGCAATCCATAGTGACCTCTATAAAACTCTAGAATCATGTCCTCATAATTCCACAAGGAATCATACCTCTCCCAACAATTCTCTTCATCAGGAATTTCCTTCCAATGGATGAAGTACTCATGCACTTGACCCCTACTACATCCCAATATGATATGTGCCAAAATCTTCTCTACCTCCAACTATGGCTTATCTGCAGCCATGGTCAGTGCTCTAGATGGCTCACTCGACTTGGGTCATCCAGGTCCCTCTGGCATGACTTCAATTGGATAACATGGAAGAGAGGATGAATCTGTTACATGTGGAATGGAAATTCCAATCTATACATGAAGTTACCAATCTTCTCAATAACTTTGAATGGTCCCTAATACCTTTACACAAGACATGGAGCCATCCCTTTGAAATGGTGGGAAATAATCTCTTCTTAACTTGAGTAAGACCAACTCACTCACTTGGAATTATGTGTCATGCCTGATGTGTTAATCCCAATACTTCATCCTGTATGTTGCATTAGTCAAGTGTATATGATCTATATCCAACCGATCCTTCCAACTCTTCACGAAACCCACGACCGATGGATTTGTACCATAGTAACCATGTGTCACAAAATGAGGAGTTGTGGGCTGTTTTCCATTAGTCAACTCAAATAGAATATAGCCCATCATTGAGCTCTTCTAGAGGTTGTAGTTGAACTGGGTGGCATCCAACAAGTTCGACTAATTCATTTTATCTTCTTGTACATAGTGTTGCATGTAATCCTATAGAAGTGCGTTGATTCGTTCGTTCTGCCCATCTATCTATGGATGGTAGGTTGGATAATTCAACAAAATTATCCCCACAATATTGAACAATGTTGTACAAAACTTACTTGTGAACATTGCATCCCTGTCTGACACAATGTTCAACAAAATACCCCAATAATTCACTATGTTCATGAAAAACAACTTTACAAGTTATTCGGCATTGTAAGACATCTGCATCGCAACAAATACAACATACTTGGAGAATTGATCCACCATAACCAAAATCCCATTGTGTCCCTACATCATTGGAAGAAATGTGATGATGTCCATCGAGAAACTCATCCATGATCTCTCTGAAATTGGTAAAAGGTGCAACAACCATTCTCTCATTTTGGTGTCCATATTATCCTGATGACAGATAAGTCAAGTGTGAACGTACTCCTCCACATCCTTCTTCATCTTCTCCCAAAAGTATCCTCACTCCAATAATTCCATCATTCTCTATTGTCTTGGGTGGGAAGCCAAGGGCAAGTCGTGACATTCCTTCACGATCTCTCTCCTAAGTTTGGATGACTTAGGGATATATATTTTCTCCCCAAAGTACAAAAATCCATCGCATAGCAAAAAATTCTATGTTTTTCCCTCCTTCACCTTCTTCATGATGTTCTTCATTTTCTTATCATGCTCTAACCCTTCCTTGATCTATTCGTAAAACTCTTCCAAGACATGAATCTTGTTTCCCCCTGATGTAGGAAACTTTTCTTCCTCCTATAGGACAAGTTGTGCCTTTTTACTCAAGGAATCCGTAGCAACGTTCAACCTTCTCGATCTATACTCAATGATCATGTCAAATTCTTAAAGGAAGTCTTTCCACCTTTCCTTCCTTGGTGACAATGTCGGTTGTGTCCGGAAGTAACATTTCAAAACATTGTTTGTCTTCATGAAAAACATATTTCCCAACAAGTAGTGTCTCCAAGTCTGCAAATAATGTACCATTGAAGTCATATGCTTCTCATGAACGATTTATCTCTGTTCGTGATCTTGGAGATTTCTTCTCTCAAAGGAAACAAGATGTCCCTCCTACATTAAAACTCCTCCAATGGAAAATTTGATGCATCTGTATTCACTTCAAATGATTGTTCAAATCTGGAAGCTTCACCATGGCAGTAATGACAATTATGTGTTTTATTTCTTCAAACGTATACTTTCTCCTCTCTATCCATTTCCATTCCTTCTCCTTTTTCAACAATTCAATCAATGGTGCATCAATATTGGAGTATCCTTCTACGAACTTGCAATAGTAGTTGGCTAGTCCAAGGAAGACTCTTGCATAATGAACTATCCATGACTATTCCAAATATTCAATTTCCTTAACCTTCTTAGGTTCCATGTGAATGAATCCTTGGCCAATCTAATGTCCCAAGAATGGTATCTCGCTCTACCCAAAAACACACTTGGAATTCTTCAAGAACAACTAGTTCCACCACAACGCCTCAAATACCTATTCTGAATGTTTCTTGTGCTCCTCCATACTTTCCCTATACACTATGATGTCATATAAATACACCACAATGAAATTTTCCAAAACTGTCTACAACACGTCATTCATCAATGTCCAAAAAGTTATGGGAGCATTGCACAACTCGAAAGGCATCACTAGCAACCCATAACTCCCATACCTTGTCACCAAGGTTGTCTTCGCTTTATCTTGTTAAGCCCTAATATTGGCTCATTACCCCTTAATTGGGGCATATTATATTAGTAATGTTATTTTATTTATGTCATCTTTAGGGCCATTAGTTGTAATTATACCTCCTAGTCTCCTATATATACCAAGGAGACATTTTCATTTTGAATCATCTTGTACTTCAACATTTAAGTGGGGTAAAAGGAGGTTTCCCCCTCGAAGAGGATTATTATCTGAAATTATCTCTTTTTCAAGGCATTGATTACTTTTTCCGAGGATTTTCTATGCTATATTGATATTTGGTTCTTAACATATGGTATCAGAGCTCAAGGTCTTGGGGTTTCGCTGCTACATCTGATACACCTTGGAATTTTTGCTATAAATATTTTTCTACAATGTTTCAGAAGTAACGACTTGGAGGATATTTAGTAGATGGATCAAGGTACGTTGGGTTCACAATTTAGCTCCTGAGGCCTTATACATTTGGAGATACAGCCTGTACAAGATAGGTTTATGGAATCATCCTGAACTGAGTCATTGTAAAATTTTCGCTATAAATAATTTTCTGTAACGTTTCAGACCCTGAAATCTGGAGTATATTTACAAAAATTAGTAAGTTATCTGTGGTAAAAATTTTAGCTTCTGGGTCACCTTAAATTTGTAGATACACCCTGTGTAAGATAGGGTATCTGACTAGTCCTATTGACTAGTCTCAAGAAGGTGTTCCAGGTAAAACAATCATAACTTCTTCCTAGAGTATCCAAATTGCGTGGGACTAGTTTCATTGGATCATGGAAAGTCTGTAGTTTTTCTGGTGTGATTTTCAACATTTTATATCAATTATTTTGGGCGGGGAACACTATATAAGTGAGATCTCCCGGAAAGGCCAAAAATCGGCAAGTTGTGTGGAAGTTACCATAAATTCCACTTGGCACATCCAATTTTGATCAGAACTGTGGCATTGCAGAGAAGAAATATCAGAGAAATACATAAAAGAAAGTTTCATGCCCAGAAGGGTCGAAACTTGGGAGATACAACAGAAGAAATATTGTCTAGCAGAACCACCTCAAAATCAAGGTTCAAAAATGATATTTGGCCAACATGCCACCCAAAAAGGGAACTTCTACACCAAATAAGCCCTTAGAAAATCCTACTTGGACTCTTCATGAAGGTCAAGAAATGTGTAGGGACATAAGTGAACTACAAAATAAGATGGATTCAATGGAAGCTAAGTTGGATACTAAGATGGATTCGATGGAAGCTAAGTTGGATACTAAGATAGATGGTTTAAAAGGGGAGATCATGGAAGTATTGAAAAAAATTGTAATAGAGAAGACAACTGAAAGTGAAAATGCATCCCATGAAATTCATGATGAGGACACAAGGAAGGTGAATCAAGAATGGGGAAACTCCAACTTTGGTTTGAAGACCAACCACGTTCCTAAGATTGATATGAGGAAGTTTGATGGCAAGGACCTAATCACATGGATACTTCAGATGGAGCAATTCTTTGATCTCCATAATGTGCCACATACACAAAAGGTACGA
>ML794833.1:316019-334277 GCA_009831015.1 Picea engelmannii | reverse complement strand
CAACAAGCAGATCAACATCGCAGTGAAAGAAGTTTTGAAGTAGGGGATTGGGTATTTTTAAGACTACAACCATACAAACAGATGTCCCTCAAGCAAGCCAAGAAGGATAATAAATTATCACCAAAGTACTATGGCCCTTATAAAGGTGTTGCAAAAGATTGGTACTATGGAATACAAATTGGAGCTTCCTGCATCTTCACAAGTACACCTAGTTTTCCATGTTTCATGCTTAAAGAAGGTTATAGGCGACAAGATCCTAGTTCAAACTATATTGCTAGAACTTGACGAGGAAGGGAAAATCATATTTGAGCCTGAAGCCATCATTGACACAAGAATTCACCATTTGAGGAATAGATCCATTTCAGAGTATCTCATTAAATGGAGGAAATACCGGCTGAAGATTCCACTTGGGAAGATGAGTCTTTTATACAGAAGCATCCAGAGTTACTCAAGCATTGCGGACAACACTTGTCTCAAGGGGAGGGGCATGTTAAGCCCTAATATTGGCTCATTACCCCTTAATTGGGGCATATTATATTAGTAATGTTATTTTATTTCTGTCAGCTTTAAGCCATTAGTTGTAATTATACCTCCTAGTCTCCTATATATACCAAGGAGGCATTTTCATTTTGAATCATCTTGTACTTGAACATTTAAGTGGGGTAAAAGGAGGTTGCCCCCTCCAAGAGGCTTATTATCTGAAATTATCTCCTTTTCAAGGCGTTGAGTACTTGTTTTGAGGATTTTCTATGCTATATTGATATTTGGTTCTTAACATATCTCCATTTGAAATTCACACTTGATAATACCCATGTCACAATTCAAGCTTTGAAAATCCTTTTTCTTGGCCAACTTTTCAGAATAATTGACAACTAAAGGAAACGAGTATCGATTTTTTACAGTTTTCTTGTTCAATGTTCGGTATTCCAAACACATCCACATCTCTAAAGTGTATTTATTCTTCTAAATGAGAATCAAGACATCATATTGGGACCTATATGGGAAAATGAAGCCAACATCAATCAAATCTATCAATTGTCTCTTCAAGTCTTCCAACTCAAGCTCAAAAAATTAGTAAGGAGCTCTTGTTGATGGCTACAACCCAGGCCCTAGTTGTATTCGATGGTCAACAATGCATCGCGGTGAGAGAAATTTAAAAAACACGTCTAACATTATGTCTAAAAGATCACCCAACATGTCAGTGAGATGTAGTGGAATAGGTGTCCCCACTCCATCCTCTTGAACCTCTCCAACAATTGTTGCATAAATACGTTATTCCTTCCATATCATTGCTCTCTTCATACTCAATGCAGACATAAGTTGCACCTTTCCCCCATACTTCCTTGCAGTTGTGTGCACAACCCAAGCCTTTTTTCACCAAGTATAACCATGTTTTCCATCTATGTCATGAGGACCAAATGTGTCCTTCTTAGGAAATATTTCCGAAGAATCGCCTTAAAGTCATCCATAGATATCACCGTGAATTTATCCCAACCTTCCCACTATCAAGCCAAATGTGAACTGAGGAGGAAAAACCATTTCTTTCTTTTTCCTTATATTTTACTACCTTCATCGCAACTCTGCATGGGGAGACTCTAATTCCCAGCTCCTTCATTACCTGAGTCTTCAAAAATTTGTGTGAGGCACATGATTAAAAAATATATTGATTTTTTCTTCCATTGATATCTAGATACATGAAGCACAACAAGTAGTCTTGGCTACCAAAATTTCCACCCAATGCACCCACCCTTCATAGCTTGTTGCAAACCGAACCTTTCCACTCTTTCCATGTTAAGTGAAAAAGACAAACAAAATCACAATAAAAAATACATGCATTTTACTTTCCTTTCATAGACTGTGTGGGGGATCCCCTTAGTCCACCACTTTCTTCCAAGGTGCTTCATTGTAAGTCCCTAGATATCCTGGTTCATTTCTCAAAACAAGACTCTTCTACCTTAGATCATAGTGGGACACTTGAATCGACCTACTGTGAGTCATCCATGGCCTTCTTCCATCATACAACTTCATTTGTCATTATCCAAGGAGTTACACCACCCTTGGTTTCCTCAATTCTAGATTGTGCAAAGTCTTTCATATTGTGCACTCTATTTCTACAAAACCCTTTGTTGTGAAACTTCTCTGATACCATCTTTCATGCCCCCGAGATTCATGCCCAAGTCCAACCTTGGCATCTTGTGGACATGCAACACCATGGTGGTTCTCCCTTGGTAGCTTGGCTCAACCAAGGATACTTCACCCGGACCACACCTCTTCACATAGAGAATACCCATACTTTGTTCTAGGCTATGTACGAGTCACATCCTTACTCTATGCAACTTAGTTGTATACTTGAATTTTTTTAACTTAGTTTGACACTTAGTAAATTTAGCATATAATAGAAAACATGTGAAACACAAGAGATAGATATATAGTGTGGGAAACACAAAAAATTCCTAATACTCAGATTCGTTTATTTATATTCTAAAACAAAAAGAAATATTTAAAAAGAGGGTGCTACTATCCTAGTTACAAAGATGGTCAGAGTCTCATGACTCTGCCTTGCACATTAGAACTATCTAAAACTACGATTTTTTCACACCGAGACTCCCCTTTGATGTTATTCCTTGCCTCAACCTAAGGTGCACCTCACAAGTGCTCCCAGCCTCAATGCTCCTTGGTTTTCCTTGTCTCCCTTTGGTTGTGTGCTCTTGCTTTTATATGGAATCCAAGAGTCACTCAAGGAACATTTTAGGGGAAAAATTTGGCTCATGGACTAATTTTCCATGCTTTTTACCAAAAAAGGATTCGCCATTCTAAAAATTATTCACCCAAATTCTATAGGATAAAAATATTTTATCTAAAAAATAGCCAAAATTTTATTCAAACTACATAGAATATTTAGAAATTTGAATATTCTTACAAAAATATCGCCAAACATTGTATAGTTGGCATATTAAGGACTAGTGAGATTCACTAAGGTTTCTACATTTCAAAATAAATTTCCATCCTTAGAATCATCCCTAGAGTCACTTGTGTGAAACATCACATATTTTTGGTGTGTTGTTCTCCTTTGTGAATCGTCACACTCAACCGATAGTCGCATCCCTCTGTGGACCTAGTGCACCCATCTAATCCCATGCACCCATAAATCGTTCATCTCTTGTACCAACACACCCCATCCTTGGGTGTGTTCCTCTTGTCTTGTGCTCTTCCTTGTGTCGATCATCGCAACTCTTCATGGGTGTGTTGATGGAGTCGTTCAACCTCTCTAGCACGCCCATGTTGCCAAGGGAAGATGGGTCCACTCCTTATGTCTTCTCCCAAGTTTCCCTACCTTTTCCCAAATGAAAACCAAGTCTTTGTCCTCCAGCAAAATGAAAAAATAGTGTGTGCCCCGTTGATCTTTCACGTCACCATCGGGCCCCAATGTGCTCCTACCCACACCCAAACATTTTAGTTTTCCCAACTGATCATTTCCTCCTTGTGTTCTTCCTCTCCCCATCATTGAATCTTCCCAAGGAGCGCATGCGCTTGGTGGGTGTCCTTGGAGGCCTTACAATGATGATAATGATGATGATGGTTAACACCCACTTAGACCAAATTTGGTTTATCATGCCTTAAGAATGGTAAGAAAACTACTTAAGTTTCTTTAGAATTCTATTTATGTGCTAAAAAATATTTAAGAGAAACATTCCTAAATGACCATAGTTTTGATGAGTGAAAAGGTTAGGAAGGTAATTATTGTAACAAATATTTTGAAATTATGATCTAATGTGGGTGTATTTCATAAATTCTAAGAGAAATTGATTTCATCTTCATCCCTCTTAGTTTCACAAAGATGAAAAATTCTTTCGATCCACAACATTGTAGGAATTGTCCAATGCCTTATTTTTCTATGGAGCTCGAGAGAGTTTGTCTTTATTTTTGAAATGTTGATTTTGTTCTTTACACTAGTCAAAACACAAAGATACTTTTTAAAATCTTATAGATTAGGATTGATCACCTCATTATTATTTTAACCTCTAATCCTTTATCGAACAAAAAATTTTCCTTAAATTTAGATGCAATAATGTGTTTAATATTATCATTATTTTGTAGAGTGACCTCTTCTGTTATACCTCTATGATTGATAATTTTTAGTTTCTTATAAAGATCATAGGAACTCATCTCCATAAGAAAAATACCATCAATGTAAAGGAGGAGGAGGAAGACTATACCAAGTAGGGTCAGTCGGATAACCTACTTCTTCCAAACAACCCTCTAACTTGTCAATGTATATCCCAAAAAGGTAGAGGACAAGGGACAACCTTTCTTAACTCCTATATTACAATTAATTTATTTCAACCAATCCTCAGTGTTCCTAAACTTGGAAATAACGTTTTCATACAAAATTATTGCATCAGCTCTTTGCAACTCAAAAGGAAATTTGAGCTCCTCGGGCCTATTCCAAATGTTAAGTTTTATTATTACAAAATTGGTTTTATTATTGTGATAGATATAAGAGTATGTATGAAAATTATATATATGAAATCCAAGTATTGTTTTACTTTTCTTAAGATCCGATAAATCAATTTAGTTTCAATATATGTTAACCACCATCATTATTAATATATATGAACTCTAGTATATGACAATTAACAAAATTTGCATTGATATGTTTGACTAAAAATATTTGATAAATAAATATAATAATCTTAAATTCATAAAATCCCTCTCATTGATTCCAAAATAATGCACTTATGGATAAACTCTAAAATTTTAATCCCCTTACACATCCACATTATTAGTCCATGGTGTAAGCATAGAGGGACTATAACGATCAATAATTCGTTGAACTCATATTAGTTTGTCCTTTGACCACACATATTTGCATAATATCTAGTGTTGGAGCTAGGGAACTAAAAACATTGAATTTTATATAATAAAAAGTACCATTTATGTAATGATCTGATTGGATAATAAATTAGAGGTCTTATTTCCGGCTTCGCTATTCCCAATGTTTTATATGTTAGCATATCAAAACTTTTTGATCATCTACAATCTTTTTGAATCATATATTTTTCTTATGCATTACTTGAAGGTGGATTAATGATAGCATTAGTTCAAATGTTTTTCTTAGCATTTTATGCTACCATTGTCTTAGATCATATACGATGTTTTTTTTGTTTGTACTAATCATATTGAAATGTTTAGATATCCAAGATTTATAGTGATCGATAATTCCAAAGTTTATAACGTCCCTGCCGCATGTATTTGTATTGAAATGTATTGACACTTTCTTTGAGGTGCTTGAATAGGCCTGAAAGATTAAATGTTTACATGACGTGAGGTCCTCCAACAGGCCTGATATCTTAAATGTTTGCATATCACGAGGTCCTTAGACAACTTGACAGCCTTAAATGTTCATTTAAATACGGTTCTCGAAGTACATTTTCCTTGAAGTTTTCCATACAATGTTGCAGTGATTTTGAACAATATTGTTTTCCACTGCCGGTTGAATAGGCATTGTATCTTTCATCCTTCTTCTAGCCTTGCAATGCAATTTCATCATCGTTGAAGATACATACATTGTTTAGTGGTTCGGTGAGTGATTCTTCTTCACTGATTCGTTAGTTGTTGCTTGTTGTTGTTGTTTGGTTCACAATTTGACCTGCGCTTCTGTCTTTCATCGTTTTAGAGTAAGTTTCCATGCCATAGTTTCATTTTCTATTCCTTGTTTGTTGTTGAGTGTTTGCAGTTTGCAAGTAAGAATGTTTGCTTATTTTTACTGGCATGCTCGTCATATCTATCCAGTTCCTTCTGTTCTTCGGCTGTGGTTTCGTAATCATTGGAGATACATATGTTGTTTGTTGGTTCAATGGATGTTGCTTGTTTACTGGTTCATTGGTTCGTCAGTTGCTAGTTGTGTTTGTTTGGATCAAGTTTACACTTTGGGGCCCCAGGGCTGCAGTTGGGTCTGTTCGTGCTTTCTCGTTGGTTTTGTGCTCGTTGTTTTCTTTTTTTTGATTCAGCTTTGCAGGGTTGGGGTCTCGCGTCAATAGTTGGAGATTTGTTTTTGTACTATTATTACTTTTTGGGTGCTTTACGGTGTTCAGGCCCTGCACCCACGAGTGGACATGAAGTTGTTTTATTTTCCCTGTCTGGTGAGGTCAATATCTGTTATGATGTGATATTTTTTTGGTGCTTCAGTGTTGACATGATAGAAAAATAGTTGCATGAAAAATATTTCGAGAAGTACATGTGAAATTGCAATATCCGTTGTTTTTTTTGTTAAAATAAAACATATGCAGGTTGCAGTTATAAACCATGTATGGTGAAATGTGCCCATATGACAATAAATTTTCTTTATCCTCTACACAGATTGGTGTGCCCACGATACAATTTGTCTTGTACTTGAGATATGATATGTACAACAAAGATTCTGCAAAATTATATTTCCATGTCTGGAAGCATATCTGGGTAGTTTTCCATGGAAAACCAAAATATTGTATCGTGGGCACAACAGTCTATGTAGAGGATAAAGAACATGTATTTCCATGGGTGGAAGAATATCTGGATACTTTTCTATGGAAAACCAAAAATCGTTTAGCTACGACCATGCAATTTCGTGATATTTTGGGCAGGGAAAAAAATACATATTTACAACTATGGATGGAGAAGCACAAAGGTTCATGTTTCTGCCTATATTTTAGACTATTCGTTCAATCTCTTTTACTGTATGTACATATTACTTGTTCTCCGGTGCATACCAACTTCCATTCATGTTCATTGTATTTTGTGTGTTCCCACATTCAAACAAATAGAATAGATGGAGAAAATGGCAGAGTCTTGACTGCATCAGTTGAAGAGGAGATAGAAAGGTACATGCTTGTACTATTATTTCATACTACGTTGTTTTGTATTTCATTTATTTTCTGTATATGTGTTCACCTAGTTTGTTGTATGTAGATGTTGCGTACCTTCCCACATAATAAATTATCTTCATCGCATGTCTTTATGCATACTAACCTACTTCATGTCGATTGTATTTTTCCTGCATTTCTACATTTAAACAAACCGAATGGTTGGAGAGGACGATGGAATCTTTGGCGGGAATGTAGATGAGGAATTACAGAGGTGGATACTTGTACTCTTATTTCATATTCTAGTGTTTTTTTTTTCATTTACTGTCTATATATTTGTTGTGCTTGTTCTGCTGCTTTGCACCTTCTTCTCTTTTTTTCCTTTTTTCTCTATTCTTCCTTCAAATATAATATCTTACTGCGTATTCTCATGTGAATCGTATTCTGTTTGTTGTTACATTGGAATAAATAGAATTGTTTCTCTTTCTTTTACATGTCTGTCTTCATACTAACTTTCCTTCATGTCCATTTCATATTCGGCGTTGCTACCTTGGAATAAATAGGTTGGTTGGATAGGAAGATGAACTTTTATGTGCAACAACAGAGGGTTATGTGGTACAATATTTGAAAAGGTATACCAACTGTGCTGGTAAATTAAATATACCAACTGGGTAGGGGCATATAATATTAGACTAGAAAACAATGGCTTGGCAACAATGGGCCTTCTTCCCTCCCTATTTCTACTTTTTCCATTTTCTATTATCCCTTTTGTTTTCTAATTGATCTTCTTAGTGGTCTTTCCGAAAATGCCTTTCTTTCTGCGCCGGTTGGTGAACTAATGGTTTCACATGTATGATCACTCTTCTACCTTATTCCATACTTACCCACTTTGTCGATTGTGGGTGTTGGGCTTGTGGGTTCAATATTTCACCCCTAGCTTCCAGGGGTCCGCATTATACAAATTGGTCGTGGTGCCCCGCCCTCATGCCCTGTTTACTATTACAAATTTTCCCAGTCAAAAAATCAGAGGCATACAATTTTATGCTCGGGTCCTCATTTTTCTTGAGTATATTCCTTGACACCCTATTTTGTATTCCACCTCCTTCCACCCTGCATGTGAAATTAAGAACTATTATGGATAGTATACAATGTATATGCTTTTTTAGTCCTTATGATGTTCATCTATACATGCTTGCATCCAAAAAAGTTGGACTAGTGACATGGCCATGAGCAGTCAATCATCCCAGACATCAGCAGACCGACAAGGCCAAAGGTAAAAATGCATACACTCTGCTCCTAGTATGTTTACCAAACAAATATACTCAGCTATTTATTCATCTATGGCATGGTGAATATTCTTATGTCATATGCAATACATGATTTGCAGTTCACAAGAAGTATCAACAAGTACAAGCGAGACACTGAACATAATGCAGGTTCTGCAGACTAAGAGGTGTGGTTGCAAAAAATTGGCTCCATAGTTCATCGAAGCTATGCGTGTACTTGTATATTTATGCCAATGAAAGAAGAATACAAAAAAAAAATGCACACTACCATTCACTTTAGTTTTCCTGTTCTAAAATTATCACTAGGTCTAGAGTTTTAACACCCAAAGTACTATCAATAGAGGGCTTGAATAACTTCTGAACTGGACAAGTGTTCATCGGGGACATAATGGTCATCTATAGAACCTACTTGGACAAGGCAAACAAACCTAGATCCATTATGTGTGCTGACATGACAGACAAGGAGGCCATGATGACATTCACACTTACTATTCCTACACAACTTGTCCAGAAACATGCAAAAAAGATATTGTCGGGTAATGGGATATCCATTACAAATTTTAATATATTTCCCAAAATAGTATATGACCGTGGTGATTGTGATCATATTATTTCGCTCAATGAAACAAGTATTGTGGAAAAAATTCCCGTTGTTTGTTCAGAATATTGTTTTGTCTTGGACGCGACTATCAACTAGCTTGCACAAAGCAATGATATTTACCCAATTGGAACCATTGGTGCAGCTATCACACTGGCAAGAAAAATTGGCTCACAACACATTCTCCATATAAAGGATGGAGATTCAAACAACGACAAGGAAATGGTACCACTTTCCATATCCAGTTTTGTCCTTTACTTTCACATGTGCATGTATCTCGGGTAAATTACACAAATATTGCACTGTTCCATGTTGCAACTACAATTGTTAGATACCTATTCAATTTTTTTTTCGTCAATGGAACAACAATTGCATAAAGGGCAGTTTCCACTTATGCTCTTCAAAAATATAACAAATAAAAGGGATGTTAGAGAAAGAATCTTTCGCACAACCCAAGCAACGTTTATAACAGAGTTGCGAGCAGACATAATATAGGATCTGAAGAAACTAGCTAGCTCTACAACTGTTGTGCATATACATCCACATAATCATCCTCACTTTGCTTATACAAATATCCTTCACCAAATTTATGCGGCTTGTTTTATTTTATTTTATTTTATTTAAGGGGTGGGGTGGTGCAGTTGTGTATTATATTGCTCAATGTATTAATTCCTATGCTTGCATTTCCACGTTGAAGGTGTTTTGGTTGCAGCGAATGCGTACTCGACCCCCTTTGATCCTGTATGTTCTAAATGCAAATCTCCTGCTTATGCTTCTTCTTCTATAAGTGATTATATGATTGATTGTCTACAATGTGGTGAAGAATATCCATATGTATATGGACATTGCCTCAATGCTGCCATCTGAACCGTAGGCAACACAACCGTGCATTGTAAAATTAAGCAGCCTTTGTTACAAGATGTGCTTCCTAGGTTGGTTGAATTGTCGTATGAAACATATCTACAGAAAAAGGCAAGCAGTGTCTAAATGTTGTGCAAATTTCATATACACAACAAATTTACCTTAAATGAGGACAATGCAATTTTTCATATAGACTAAAGAAGGAAAAAAAAAAACATATCAAATTTTGGCAGGAAACGAAAATATTTCATGTGTCTCTATCATATTTCTTCAACATCGAGATGAATGTTTGTCAGACTCGAGTACTTGAGACTGCATGTGCATAAGATTGTTCAGTCCAAAAATGGGAAGCATGGTAGCAAACCCCATATATCCCATGGCCCTGGTTATTTTATCCCGGGAACATATACCAGATGTAAGAGAAAATGAATGTTGTGACGTCTTTTGTTTGTATATCAAATTGTTTGATGCAAAGGTCAATGTGTGCTTCTCTATGGAACCTTGTGGGAACTTGCTTGCGGCCTGTTTGGAGTTTAGTTGGTTCTTGGTTGTATGCTTTGTCTATCAATTTGTATATTGCGGAACTCCAAGTGTTATTTGGAGGAAACGAAACAATAGAATTGTAATTTTTTAGCCTACTAGCCCACAAATCCGTCTGTCAATTTGTATGGCATTGTGACACAAATGTATTATGTGGATTGTTTTAGCATTTTTCCTTGATCTATGAACTTGGTAAAATTAATCTCCTGGAATAATTTGAAATCAATGAATATATACTGTGCAAAGTCCAATTGTGCTATCATTTCAACAAGAGGCCCTTAAAATTCAACTTGGTTATTGTTATGTTTGTGGTGATAGAATTTAAAAAAACAATTTTTTGTTTCCTTCATTTTTTTTAAAGTAAGTGATTTAACATCCTTTGATAGTTTTATGTAATTAAATTGTACAATATCAATATTTAATATTAATAATTTAGTATTTGAAAATAATGTTTTTTAGTTAATGTTAGATATGATGACCATCTGTAAACAATCGCAATCTTGAGCCCGACAGTCCTGGAGTCCGTCTGTCAATTTGTATATCGTGTAACTCTGAGTGTTGTTTGGAGGACACGGGACAATAGAAGTGCAATTTTGAGCCAACCATCCCGCAATTCCGCCTGTCAATTTATATATCGCGGAACTCTGGGTGTTATTTGTAGGATATGGAGCAATAGAGGCCCAATTTTGAGCCCACCAATCCGAGAACCCGCGATCCAAAAAGTAGATAAGTATGGAATGCGAGATCTGTACATGCTCTATAAAATCTCATGTCCATACATTATAGGCGTACATATTTAGTATGTATTACTCGTTTTTCGAAAAATTTCTAGGTGCAGAAGTTGGCGGATTCACGTCTTCAAATTTCACTTACTTTTATATCACCAGCCCAACCAACCACCTTCCCGTTTCATATTGTAATAAATGAATATAAACTGTGTGAATTCCAATTGTGCTATCATATCAACATGAGGCCCTTAAAATTCAAATTGGTCATTGTTATGCTTGCAGTGATAGAATTAATATCATTTTTTTAAATAAGAGATTTAACATCTTTTACTAATTTTATGTAATTAAATTGTACAATATCAATATTTAATATTAATAATTTAGTATTTTAAAATAATGTTTTTAGATAATGTGAGATAGTTGATAGGGATGACCATCCGTGAACAATCGTAATTATGAGTCTGCCAGTCCTGGAGTCCGTCTGTCAATTTGCATATCGCGGAACTTCGACTGTTGTTTGGAGGACACATAGCAATAGAAGTGCAATGTTGAGCCAACCAACCTGCAGGTCCTCTTGTCAATTTGTATATTGCAAAAATCTGGGCGCTATTTGTAGGGCATGGAACAATAGAGGCCCAATTTTGAGCCTGATGGCCCGAGAATATGCTATCCAAAAAGTGGCTAAGTATGGAATGAGGGATCTGTACATGCTCTATAAAATCTCATGTCCATACTTTATACAAGTACATATTTAGTATGTATTACTCGTTTCTCAGAAAATTTCTAGGTGCGGAAGTTGGCGGATACACATGTTCAAATTTCCACTTACTTTTATATCGCCAGCCCGACCGACCACTTCCCCCTTTCATATTGTACCAAAAGTTTGGAATGCGAGTTTCCGAATATGTGGGTTTTTCTTTTAAATAAGATATTTAACATCCTTTAATAATTTTGTGTAATTAAATTGTATAATATCAATATTTAATATTAATACTTTAGCATTGAAAATAATGTTTTTAGCCCTAAACAATCACAACCTTGAGTCCGCCAACCCTAGAGTTCGTCTGTCAATTTGTATATCGTGGAACTCTAAGTGTTGTTTGGAGGACACAGGACAATAGAAGTGCAATGTTGAACCATCCATCCTACAAGTCCTCCTGTCAATTTGTATATCGCGAAGCTGTTGGGTGCTATTTGTAGGACACAGAACAATAGAGGCCCAATTTTGAGCCCGCTAGACCGAGAACCCACGATCCAAAAAGTGGCTAAGTATGGAATGCGAGATCCGTATATTCTCTATAAAATATCATGTCCATACTTTATAAAAGTACATATTTAGTATGTATTACTCGTTTTTATGAAAATTTCTTGGTGTGGAAGTTGGCAAATTCATGTCTTCAGATTTCAGTTACTTTTATATCACCATCCCTACCGACCGCTTCTCCATTTCATATTGTACAAAAATTTTGGTCTAATTAAATTGTACAATATCAGTATTTAATATTAATAATTTAGTATTGAAAATAATGTTTTTAGATAATGTTAGATAGTTGATAGGGATTACCATCTGTAAACAATTGCAATCTTGAGCCCACTAGCCCTGGAGTCTGTCTGTCAATTTGTATATCACGAAACTCTGAGTGTTGTTTGGAGGACATGGAACAATAGAAGTGTAATGTTGAGCCATCCAACCCGTAGGTCCGCTTGTCAATTTGTATATCACGGAATTCTGGGTGCTATTTGTAGCGCACAAAACAATAGAGGCCCAATTTTGAGCCCGCCATCTCGAGAACCCGTGATCCAAAAAGTGGCTAAGTATGGAATGTGGGATCCGTACATGCTCTATAAAATATCATGTCCATACTTTATAGAAGTAAATATTTAGTATGTATTACTCGTTTTTCAGAAAATTTCTAGGTGTGGAAGTTGGCGGATTCATGTCTTCAAATTTCACTTACTTTTATATCACTAGCTCGACTGACCGCTTCCCCATTTCATATGTGAAATTTTTTTGTCTTGCGGTTTTCCAAATAGGAGATTTACTGGATAGGTGGGTTCAATAATGTGTTTCCATTGTTCCTCCGTTTGCAAACAACACCCTGATTTAGCAAACAAATTGAAATAAAATAATATATACTATGCAAAGTCTAATGAAACAATCATATGAACGAGAGCACATTGAAATTCAAATTTGTCATTGTTATACTTGCGGTGAAGCTAACAATACAAAAAATTTACTTAAAACATTCAAAAAATGATTTTCTTGTAACTTTTCGACACTTCTCTTATACAAACAGATCCTGGAAACTATAAACATCGCTAGTTGTATCTATTCCTTGATTGAAGAACTTGTTAACATGTTTAATGTACTCCATATTTACTGTTAATACCATCAATGGTGCTTTCTTGCAACAATTCCCGCTTCCAAAAATTGCCATTCACTTTATCTTTTTCCCTCTTCTTCCCCTTTCTTTACTAACTTGTTTTTCAGAAAATGTCTAGGTGTGGGATTTGACAAATAAACGTCTTCATATTTCCATTGTTACTTTTATATCACCATCCCAATCGAATGATTCCCACTTTCATATTGAACAAACATTTTGAATCCCTGGTTCACGCATAGGCGGGTTCAACATTGTGTTTCCATTATTCCGCCGCCTGCAAATAGCACCCAGACTTCCATGATTTACAAATTAGAAAACAAACTCCCCTTCATCTCGTATGCTTTCTCTTTTTGTTTACTTGGTCCTTTTTCTAAATGTCTCATGCTTTTATATACAGCACCCAAAGTTCAGCAATATACAAATTTCCCTCTCGACATTGCTCTTTGGTTGTTCCCCTACACACAAACAACACCTGAAATTATGCGATATACAAATTGACGATCGATATCTGTCACTGAGATGAAATATGACCATCGACCCCTCACTTCTTCTGGGTATATCTTCTGACCCTTTTTTTGTAACCTGCCCGATCGCTTTCCATACATGGGCATTTCTTGGAATTTGTTTCGTAGGTTGGTGGGTGGACGAAATGTGCAATGCTTGGTCACTCTTTGCCATCACCTCTACCTTCGTACTTGTTTCCAAATATGCAATTATTATTCTTTAATGCTAGTAGTTCATCTTGCAGGAACCGTTAAGATTTTCATTAATGTTCGGAAGGTTGGAGAAGATTTGTCATTACTACGAATTAAACCAAGATTTACGGAAAAGAGTGTTATCCTTTCCAAGTATTAATTTCAAACATGATGCAAGTTGTTTCGTGCATCGTCTGGTTGGTGCTTTTAAGAAATATCTAATTCTTAATCACTCTTCATCGTCACCACCGCCTTCACACATTTTTCTAAATATGTAATTAGTAAGATTTAATGGTAACAACTTATTACGCATGAACCTTGGAGATTGTCATTGATTAGTGAAAGGATCGAGGAGATCTTCCATTGATATGCATTAAACCATAATTTGTGGAGGGTTATATTACCCCTCCCCAATTTAAATTTCAAACATCGTCTAGAGAAAATGAAAATTATCGTTAACTTGTCGCAACAGTTATGTCCAGATACAATAAACACATTCGGGCATGATGGCTAGAGGTTCCATTATTCTAGGGCATATTCTTACTACTCATCTGCCTCCACCCAGGAGAAAAAACGGAGATGGTCCCTTGGTACACTGAGAGATATATTTCAAGCCAAATAATTCCAAGGAAACCCTACCTACTCAGAGAACCTGCCCAGGTGCATTGATGGTTGGCGCAAAGGTTGATGTCATGGATTCCGAGCTGGAAGAAGATGATATGATGGGTGATGATACAACAATGGATGATGGCAATGCAAAGACTGTTCCCACTCCTATGCCCAAATTGAAATCAACTATAATGGGAAGAACTTTCTGGCTCGGTGATGGTAGTCCTGAAAACACCAAAAGAAGGAGTTTCAAAAAATAAATCGACATTGAACACAACAACCACTTTGCAACTCGAAATTAGGAATTCTAGAGGTCCAAATTAGTTTGTTCTGGGTGGAAGACTTTCACTGTAAGGAAATGATATGTTGATTCTCCCAAAGATATGTTTCAAGCCAAAAAAATATTCAGTCGTGGGACTACTTTCCTATTCTCAGGATATACAAATAATATCTTCGGGAATGAGGACTAGAAATCCCACTGGTGCAAGGCATATTTCTACTAGTCATCTCCTTCCACCCAGAATGGACTAATTTGGACCTCTGAAATTGCATGTGCAACCTGTGTCCCTTATGTTTTTTTTACTGTGCAGAGGAAGTTTCTAGGTGTGTCCTGATTTTCAGTTAAGGGATATTCCATTTTCCCTGCAACATTTTTCATTTTCTTCCTCATGAGAAACTTCTGAGAACTATCAATATTACCACATGATGATCCATCGAGGAGAAAACTGCAAGGATTATACATACTGTAGATCCTGTGCCTATGTTTATGGAAGATACGTTCAATGTTTTGGCCCAAACAACTGGGTCCAATTTCTAAGGATAGATGTACAATAATCAGTGTTCTTTTTTTAAATGGATTATCTATTAAAAAAAAATTCCTTGGAGTCTTCATTGGTTCTTCTTTTCTGGATTTAACACCTCTTCTCATTGGCATGGTTCAGTGGTCTCGTAGTTATTCAATATTTTATTTACTTAGGTAATTTGTTCTAAGATGGATCATCTAACAATTATATGATAATGTTGCAAATAAAAATTGGATTGCACACAATTTCAAACCAACGTTCAATTCTATTCGCAATGCAGATAGAACATAGCAATACCAAATTACAATGTTGCATCAAAATCATCATTCTTGTTTCTAGACATGCAATTATTAAGATTTAATGCTAACAACCCATAATGCAAGAAGTTTAATACTTAAGTTAATATGTTACAGTCATGGAAGAATGTATCAATAACACACTTACACCCACATGTTGCAATAAAATATAATCTTCAACAAATCATTTGCTAACAATTAGTAGAAAATGATGGTTTTCCAACAATGGGGCTTGTTTGAAACCAATTCGTGCTTACGAAAACTTCTATCCACCTTTCTATTTTCCCACTCTTTTATTCTTTGTAGTTTCTCTTCCTGGTTACTTAATCATTTTTTTTTTCTAAAAATGCCTTGCTACACGGGTTGGCGGATTCACGTGTTTCGACCGAGTGCTTCTCCTTTGTCTAAATTGGGCCTCTATTGTTCTGTTTCCTACAAGTTGCACCCAGAGTTCTGTGATATAAAAATTGACAGGCGAACTTGCATGCTGGCTGGCTCAACATTACAACTCTATTTTTCTATGGCCTCCAAACAACATTTGGAATTTCGAGATATACAAATTGACAGACAGGCTCCAAGACTAGCGAGCTCAATATTTTCATTGTTTAAGGATGGGAAAGTGCTAAAACGAGCCACATACTAAATTTGCATCACAAAGGTTATATTCAATGGAAAATCATGTCCTCTATAGTTTTGTGTCCTACAAACAACACCTAGAGTTCCGTACTATACAAATTCATAGTCGGAATTCCAATTCTCTCTTATGAAAACTACCCTCCACCTTTGTATTTTCCCACTCTTTTATTTCTCTTCCTGGTTACTTAATCATTTTTTTTCCCGAAAATACCTTACTGCGTGGGTTGGCCGATTCACGCGTTTCGACCAAGTACTTCCCCTTTGTCTAGATTGGGCCTCTATTGTTCTCTGTCCTACAAGTAGCACCCGAAGTTTCGCGATACACAAATTGACAGGAAACATTGCATGCTGGCTGGCTCAACATTGCACTTCTATTTTTTCGTGACCTCCAAACAACATTTAGAGTTCCACGGTATACAAATTGACACACGGGCTCTAGGGCTGGAGGGCTCAAGATTGCCATTGTTTACGGATGGAAAAGTGCTAAAACGAGCCACATACTACATTTGTGTCACATAGGTTATATTAGAGGGAAACACATGTCCTCTATAGTTTTGTGTCCTACAAAAAACACCCAGAGTTCCACACTATAGAAATTGACAGCCGGACTTGCGGGTTGTCTCGCTAAAAAAATGTCTCGGAGTTCTATGATATACAAATTGACAAACGAAACATACAACCAAGAACCAAGTAAACTCGTGGATGGTATTCCTAGTAGTTGTTTTCTGTGCCCGCCACCTTTGCACTTCTTTCCAAGTATATATTTTGGCAGGAAATGGGATATCTGTTACAGATGTGAATATATTGGCCCTTCTTTTCTGTCTTCTATACTTAGCTAAATATCCATTTCTCTTTTACCTGAACTTTATCTTTCTCGTAACTTATTCTTTTTTTTCAAAAATGTCTGGCTATGCAGGTAGGCAGACTTGCAGGTTCACGTTTGCACTCGTGCTCTTATATCGTGACACTAATCGATCGCTTCCCCATTCCATACCCAGACACTTCTCCGACCGTGGATTTTTGGTATGCAGGCTCTAGATTAGACTTCCATTAGTCCATGACCTACGAACAATACTGTGACTTTCACGATATAAAAATTTACAACCGGACTCAGATCATATCGTCTTTCATATTACGGTCTACCTATCATGCCCTCTTCCGTGGTACACATTTTTCACTGAAAATTTCTGACACATACAATTTAACCATTGACTCCTCACATCTTGTGTGGAACTGTTGTCACCCCATTTTGAAGCTTGTCTATCCTATTTCCATACTTTTCCATTTCTTCGAATTTCTTTCGCGGATCGTCGATTTGGCAGGTTCAAGAAATATCTAGTTCCTAATCATTGTTTCCTGTGCCCGTTCCCTTTTGCAATTATATATAAGATCTTATTTTTGCATGCAATTAGAAAGAAATGATTTCAAACATCATGGAATGTCATTTAGTGCCGTCGGGTTGGTCCGTTCATGAAAAATTCAATCCTCACTTCCGAAAATGAGTTCACCCGACCGTTTCCCTATTCCATACTTAGCCACTTTCTCGTAATTCCGTAAGTATACAAACCATCTATTGAACTACCCCATCATGCTCTCTTTCGTTTTACACATTTTGCAGTCAAAAATTTTCATACATAAAATTTGACTGTGGGACACTTGCCTCTCCTGAGTATCCCCCGTAACCCTATTTTGAATACCGTCCGACCACTTTTCAGACCTTGTCATTCATTCTTTTTTGTCCCTCATCTCCTTGATCTTCGCACTTATCTATAATAAAGAAATGTTTATATATATAGTACATTTTGCACTGAAAAAATCTGAGACATACAATTTGACCATTGGGTCCTCATGTCTCCTGTGGAACTATTGTCACCCCATTTTGAAGTGCGCCCATTCGCTTTCCATACTTCTCCATTTCTTCAAATTTATTTCATGTTTCGTCGGGTTGGCGGGTTCAAGAAATACCCAATTCCTAGTCGT
>ML794833.1:291254-315821 GCA_009831015.1 Picea engelmannii | reverse complement strand
TTTCTAGGTATGCATCATGCTTATCCACTTTCCTAGAATTCTGCAAATATACAAATCGGTTGTTGAACTGCCCCATCATGCTCTCTTCCGTTTTACATGTTTTGTAGTAAAAAATTCGGATACATAAAATTTGACCGTGGAACACTCGCCTCTCCTGAGTATCCCCCGTAAACCTAATTTGAATCCCGTCTGACTCCTTTTCAGACCTTTCCATTCATTCCTTTCTCCCCCCCGTCTCTGTGACCTTCGCACTTGTCTATAATAAAAAAAATGTTTTAATATATATATATATATATCTTGTTTCTAAATATGCAATTACTAACATTTAATTCTAACAACTCATCGTGCAGGAACCATATAGATTGTCATTGATAGGTGAAAGTCTCGAGGAGATCTCCTATTAATACGCATTAAACCAAGATTTGAAGGGGTTTATATTATCAGTGTTGATTTCAAAATAATGAAATGTCGTTCGCACATCGTCGGCTTGGCACATTCACGAAACATCGAATCCTTAATTTCTCTTCGTCGTACCCACCACCTTTGCATTTCTAAATATACAATAAGTAATATTTACTGCTAACAGTTCATCATGCACCACCCATACAGATTGTCATTAATCAACGAAAGGCTTGAGGAGCTTTCCCATTCATAAGCATTTAACTAAGATTTTGCTGAGAGTTACATTATTGGCTCAAACTATTCATTTCAACCATCGTCTAGAGCAAACTAACGTTCTCATAAACCTATGGAATCATCTCGACATCATTTCTGTGGAGATACCGTGAAAATATTCGAGTGCGAGGACCAGAACTTCCAGTGGTCCAGGGCATATTCTTATTACTCTGCCTCTGCCTCCCATAACCACATAATTTGGACCTCTGGGATTTCTCGTGCAGGCTGGGTCCCTAAAGTTCATTACTGTAAGGAACTGTTCTCTTGGTGCACAGAGAAATTTATTTCAGAAAAAATAATTATTCCACTGCGGGACCTCTCTTTTGTTTCTTTGTCATCTTAGTTCTTTCGCCAGATGTTAATATTGTTGGAGCCAACATTGACGTTCAGAGGAGAAGATTGCAAAAAGTTCCTAGAAAAGAATAATAATGGGTTGGACCTCTTGCCCCATTTATTGGTAGACCCGATTGTAGTTCCTGAAGATATCACAAGCTTCCAGGTTATTTCATTTAGAAATCCATTCCGTGAAATTGCCTGGTTGTTTACAAGAATAACGGGACAAGAGTCCACAACAACTATTTCCTAGATGGCTCTTTATATTTTGAATTTCACAGTCAAGGAACAAGCCATTCTTTATTGGGGGAAGTTAATTTACCATGAAATATGTTCCCAATTGTCAAGCTTCAAAAGGGAAAAGAAATTTATATGTCGTCCTACTTAGTTTTTGTGATAGCACATTGCTGCGAGTTTCCAGAACTGTCTCTGTCCAAGAATTTCAACTGGGAACTCGACCCTGTAACGTTCTGGTACCATGCCTTGTGGAAGCACAATGCTTCCCACTATTTTTATGAGGTTTTTAATGGATTTGTGTCTATTTTCAAAGTTTTTTTGTTAAGAGAAGATGTTCCCCACATATCTAAACATGCAACCAATTTTTTGGACAGGAAGGGGACACTTGAACATTTGGATAATTACACTGTCATAAGAATTTTTGGCTCCACAGAAAAACCTGCTCTCCTTCCATGTCACATTATGGAAAAAATATTTGTTGTAGAAGTAGCATGACAGTACAACTACTGGTTGCATCTATTGCAAAAGAAGAGAAAAAAAATAGTTCATTCCTCTGCCTTGCAAAGTCGGGGACTTCATGTTGAAAAACGTCAACAAAATTGATGAATTCGCAACACATTCTACCAACTTCAACCTGAGATATGTTTAAATCCTAAGAGGGTTTGACCCTGATAATACTTTTCGACAACATTTACAAACACTTGGCCTCGACGATCATTTTTTCAAAAATCGCCTATCTGGAAACATAGACACTTGTGGAAACACTACTTCTTCTAATGTCAGTGACCTAGAAACACTTCAAAGAAACACTAAATTTCAAAGGCAACAAGGGAAAGGCCCCAGTGACAAGAGTGTTCAATAGGCAAATAACACTCCAAAAAGTATGACCTCCCGGAGCATCGCTCCAACGGCCCACCATAATAACAAAGAAACTCAGATTTCTTCAAATGGAGGAGATAATGACCCTCCTCACTCTAAAATTGATAGTTCTCACAAGATTCAAATAGACAAGAAGAGGAAAAAAAATGTGGGACAGGCGGAAGAGCCCGAAATTCAGAGTGAGAACATGGAACTTGAGCCTGATCTGAATAATGTGCTCTACTACCTTGATCAACTCAGAGACACCATCCAACATAGTTTTCCAATGTGTTAGCACTAGAAGTCACCTTTGGATTGAGACAGAGGTAAGCCCAGTACCCATCAATTTTTATGTCACAATGAATAAATTTAAGGGTGGTCTAATGGACGTAGTCTCGGGATTATAGCGCTTTAACACAAAAAATTGGGTTGGCATGCATAAGCAGATGAGGTCTTGATCTAACTTCAGTCAGTAAGTTGTAGTAAAGGGTGAGTATGGGGAAGAACAGGTGAGGAAATGTAGAGGTCTGCTATTGACATCAGGTCTTCTAGCAGCCTAAGGAGGAAAATCTCTGAATACAAGATCTTCTTGAACCCAAAACTTCAGAAAACTGAAACCATCATAACAATATTGCAATCAAACATACATTACAATATAGTCACAACAACTCGACTGGATCACCCATGCCTGATTATTCAATATCATAAGCAAAAGAGATGATAGGAAAGATGACTTTCATTAAACAAGAAGTCTCAAATGACAACACATAACCAGAGAACCAGAGGCTTCATTAAAAATTTACAATACAGGAGCTTAGCTCAACCATCGACCATAAAAAAATATCAAAACTGAGTATTTATACTCAGAACAATTCGCCACCAGAGATATGTGACCTGGCTATTACATTCAAAGATTTTCATCTGTATCTTCTTCTATCATTCCACACTTGCATTCTTTTGTTAGACACGATCTCAAAATAGTATGGGCTTTGTTGGAGAATCCGTTGACAGGAAAACTTTCAGCTGACAGTCTGCCTACACGGTCGTCTTTCCATGCTTTCCATTTATGGGGTGAGATGAGGTTTCAACCACCTCCCCTATTTCCATTAACTACCCCCATCGGGATCGGGATGGAGCTTGACACCCATGAATTCTCTAGGAGACGTCCATGGCTCCTCCCAATTGATATTGGCATCTTGAAACCACACAGATCCTTAACTGAGACCAGGATGGGTGCTTCGATCCTTTGCGCAGCTCCATTATCTTTCCCCATGCGATCACGGGCTCTGACCTTGTCCTTATTCATATGAAATCTTTGGATTTCACATTTCGGGAGTTTTCACTCCCCTTGATTTCAAATATCCTGCAGCTCGATCCCACGAAATGACCCATCTAGATCAACGGTTGGATTTTCTTTGATATTGATGACCAAGATCATTTCCTCGAACAAACTCAGTCACCCTCTACCTAATAGGCACTTTCCCTTTCTCTATGACTCTGCTTCCATATGACTGCGACCTGTGATCATGGGCCTGATTCCCAGGCATTTCAGGATTTCGCATTTCGCAAGTTCACACTATATTTCCATGCTGAAATCTCTGAGTCGCGAAATCGCGATCGCTCGAATCGGGTGACACGTGTCTCTTTTCATCGGAAGGCCCAGATCATTTTGTCATTTCGAGACCTCAAACCATAGACACCTCTCACCTCAGCCTTCTCGAAAATACCTTCTCTGTGGATGCTGCACCACTTGTCCTTATGAAATAGATGACCCAGATCATTTCACAACCTCGCACTTCGTGAGTCCTCATGACTCTACCCTTTGAGTTCTCCATTCTGTGAGTCATTGAAATGCTAATATTGCACCATGTGTCCTTCCCAGGTCAACGGCTAGGATGGTCTCGTGATTTCAAAAATATATCTGACTTTATACTTCATGTAACTCCGTGATCTCGATTGCCTGACGGTCATCCATATGATCTCCCTGGTGGATCTTCGTTGTTGAAAGTTGATCTTGCTCACTCACTTGATTTGATTCCATATCAGACCACTCTAAGTGTTGTGCTTGTGCTTATGGATGCAGCCTCTGTAAAAAAATACTTGGATGACTGGATGAGGACTAGGGAGTGCAGAATTAAGGATCAGTGATAGAGACCAGGAGAGAGAAACGATCAACCTCAGAGAAAATAGAAAGGATTAGGGCTGACACCTCTCAGGCAGACAAAAGAAGAAAACTATAAGACGAAAGGAAAAAACCTTGTGATTGGGTCTGCAAAAGAAGGAGAAACGGGCAAAAATACAGACTTAGGTAGAAACCATAAACCCCTAAGGCTTTGACAAGTTTATGTGATAACACAATGGACATATATGATATCAAAAAATTTGATGAAGATGAATCCTTCATGTTCCAGAGCGTTGTGTTTGACAGCCAGTCCAAAAAATTGATCATTGAAAAACAATATGTAAAAAATAAGAAAGGAAAATCTTGTTCAAAGGTTGACCTTGCCAACATGTGACCGTCCCAAATATGTCAACTTCACATAGCAAGCGAAGATTCACTTTATGATTCCATTGGAGGCATTGAGGTTGAGAATACCAGACTGAAGGACCGGGTCAAGGAATTGGAAGAGGATTTGATTCCTATGCCATTGCTTGCCAATCCTTTGGCAATAGCCATGGATTCCATCCTTGCAACCAACTTAAAAGGATCCTCCGGCCTTGTCGCATCCTGTAGAGGATATGTGGAGAATAATATCAAGAAAATAATGGAATTGGTTAATGAGGCATGGGAAACATCACAAACCATCACTTCCCTTGGAACCAGGGCACATAGTTTGCTCGAACATTTGTAGGCAGAGTTAAAATATGAAGATCATTTCTATTTAAACACGGTCCTTCCTTTTGGCACCATTTTCAACAACATGACAGAAACAAAAAGAAGACAACAAGATCTTCCATCCAAAACCCATATCAGTCAATTAAATGCATGCTGGAAATAAAAAGTGAAGAACCTGCATCTCATTGTTTAGTCATGTGAACAAGCCATATCAAAGAAAGAAAAATTATTCACAAGGTTGTTAAGAATAAAATTCCAAGACCCCAACTTAATCGTCAAGTCTTTGCCCTTAACTAGGAAAGACTTCGATAAACAGGTTGATATGTTTAAGGCATTGTCTTTGGAAATTTTTTACAACATCCTTGAATATGATCAAGATCACGTCGACCATTGGCTAGTACACTATTCAATACAAAATGAGGAAATTCATCAGGCTTTGCGTAATATTTCTATTGACTTCCGTGAATTAGAAAATGAACTTTTCAACATAAAAATCCGGAATGAGATCAACGTCGCCCCAATGAGAAGCTACATTGAAGAATGTCTCGAAAGGGAATTGAAGTAGGCCACGGACGAAAGGTAACAACGTGTTTCCATGATTCCAGGAGTCGTCGACGACATCAATGAAACGAAAACCGCAAGAAAATAGCAGAAATAATCATATGTACCATCACTGTAAGTCTACTGATCGCATCCTAATTTGTTTATTAACCCAGTTATTCCATGTTTTTAAATAGAAATGTCTAGCCAAACATTGATACCTTTCAATTTATTTTTTTTGTAGGTATTGCACTCTACCATCCATCACTTCTTCTTTCTTCAATGTTGTTTCTTGTACATATTTCTCTTATGGTCCGCGGGAGCCCCACTCCCAGTCTATATGACAAACACATTGAAATTTCCATTAATATGTAACAAACTTTTATTTTTTGATTTATTTCAAATAAAATTGTTTTTTATCTCCTTTTAAATTTATGTCCTCATACATTTTTTATCTTTCACCAGTCTATATGACAAATGCATTTAAATTCCTTTAAATTTACGTCCTCATACATTTTTATCTTTCACCAGTCTATATGACAAATACATTTAAATTTCCAGGAACTTGTAACCTATTTAATATATTTCAAACTAAACTGGTTTTTTATCTTGTTTTAAACTAATTTCCAGTAATATGTAACATACTTTTATTTTTTGATATATTTCAAATAAAACTATTTTTTATCTCCTTTTAAATTTATGTCCTCATTTAAAGTAACTATTTTGATATATTTCAAACTAAACTTCTTTTTTATCTCCTTTCATATTTGTGTTGTCATAAAACAATTTCTTCCACTGCAGAAATTGTATTTTGTTATATACTTTCAAAAAATAAATGGGGTTCTATAGGCCATGTGTCATTTACGGCATGGATACCACCTGTGCTTCATGTTGCTAGCCACATCTTTGCTTGCCTCTCCTACTTTTCCCTATCCAATTCAACTCGACAGGGACTACGCTGCCACACAACCTTGTTTCATGTAAGACCCTTTTCTCATTTGTTCGTACATGCCCGTAAAATATCTGAAGCTCTACAACACTAAAGGATTATGCAACTCACATAAGTTACAAATTTTGGAAATCTACGGGAGTCCTAGATTTTTTAAAAATAACATAAACTTATTAATTGTAGAATAAAATTTTGCTTTGAATTTCATTTTTTCTTAAACTTTAAAGTGAACATATAAAAATTATAGGACACTTCCTTATTAAAAAATTAAATAATATGAAATGGGTGTTCTTCATAGGATTGTCATAGGATTGATGTCATTATATATAATCATAAAAAACAAAAAAAAAATGCTTAAAAAATGCTCTTTTGAATATATATATATATATATGTGTGTGTGTGTGTGTGTGTGTGTGTGAGAAAAACATTTTTTTTTTAATTTCAAAATTCAAATATAATTTCAATCATAGTAAAAAAATCTTTAAGAAAATATTATCCATAAATTAAAATTAGAATATGAGAAAAAATAATTCATTTAAATTTAAAAATATTATTCTTTTATTATTTTTTTTTCATCTAAGATAATAAAATAAGTTTTTTTTTTTTGTTTTTTAATAGTAGCATACCCATTAATGCTTTATCAAGGGACCTCTACATATCTCTATCATCTTTATCCCTATTTTGTCTCTTTGTAACTCCCTAGAAAAAAAATATAACACTTTTAAACATAATTATAATTAAAAATAAAACATAATTAAAAAATTAATGGAAAAAGAAAAACCTTAAAAAAGATTCTCACACACAAACACTCATATTTTCTTCTTTGAAAAAAACGTTATATTCAATATTTTTGTAACACCTTGTTTTCCCCCACAAGTGTAATTTTTTTTAAGACTTCATATGATTATGTTTATGGAGCTTGTAATCGTGTTTTGATTAATGAAAAACACCATATAATTGACTAAGAGGGAACAACCTTGAAAGCATTGGCCATGATACACAAGTGGGAACTGATGAAGCAGGAAATTGATGAAGTGGCTTGGAGAGGTGGAGTTGAGAATATTTTTGTAAAGAAAATAGGAAGTTTTTTTAACAAGACAACTTGTGATTGCAAAGCATAAACATACACCTACCAACGTACTCAGATTAACGGGAAACCACATGACCAACTATGGAGGTTAGATCAATGGTTGAGGCATTTAATAACTCTTGACGATTTAGTCTCTTATAGAAGGCAAGGGTCGACTAGACGACCTGAAATAGAGGACACCACGGATTTTCCCCTCCGTCATAGGAACTATAGACTACAGGTTGTGTCTACAGGAAATCCATGAGAATCCCAAGAGGATTGGAGAAAGAAGAGACCAAAGGTGTAAAAACACCACTGGAGACAACACACATGAGACCAAAGAATCAACGAAAGTGATAGATAGAGAGGAGATCGGATACCACAAAAGAGATAATGGAGAAACAAAGGAACGAAGAAGATCGACGAGAGCTAACCCGAGAATAAGTGAGTGAGAAGTAGGCTCATAGAGTAGTGGTGTAGTGAACAAAGGTGTTCGGGAGCACGAATTGAAGAAGAGAATAAAATGGAAAGATTTCCTTGAAGAAAAAAAGAAACCTCATCCAATATATGGATGATCATCTTGAGATAGAGAAGACCCAGATCCATACTGGAGAAAAGAGGACTACATATTGGTGCTTACTAGAAAAAAACTGATACTGGTAAGGGGAGGTCGTCGAGGGATTGTATAACAAAGAAGGAACTCCATTGTGCAAAGGAAATCCAATTGATAAAAAACCTGATAAACCTGTACATATCCTAAGTTCAATGGGAAGGGGGAAACTTATTTTTTTGTAAGTGGAGGAAGGAGAGTAACCATCCTGGGTCATATAATCTTGAAGATGAGATGAATCATTCCCCTTGTGGTATCATGGCTTGGCATGGGGGTGGCGTACTATAGGAAGACACTTTACACTAAGGCCTAAGGATGGGAGGAAAGGTGTCCTCTCTTAGTCAGTTGGAAGATTGTCACATTTTTTTGAAAAGATACGTATTTAACTTATCTTGTTAACGTATGTTTAGCGTGGTAAATATATGTTGTTTCCAATTTGATTGTAAATTGCGAAGAACATGCAGGAGATGGTTTCATTCTGGAATAAAATGGATTGTATGCTTTTGTATTTCACTATCAAACTGATTATATGTAAAACTGAGCATGCAATATGGGAGTACCATGTACCATTGGGAGTCTTCCATCTTTGAGAAGAAAATTTGCAAGATATGGAAAAAATATTTCAGTTGAGAAAAGATGGGAGTGTACTGGTATCTGGGAAATATCGTGAGGGTTAAGGAACCTTAAAATCATTGAGAAGACTTCTTGTCTAAGATGAAAAAATTACAAGATGTGTAAATCCTGTTCCAATCTTCAAATAAAACATCTTATTCAGTTTAAGGATGGGATTCCAAATTCTTATGAGTTTGGTAAAACTGGTAGAAGACTTAGAAGAAATCCCTAAATGTCTAAGTCTATATTCAAACTATTTTCTTGAGGAAAATTTGTATTTGATTAGGGATGAATCAAAACCATTTTTTTGACACAAAACGTAGATCTAGACAATTGATTGGATGGTGAAATTATTGAAGAGACCAAGCAAAGGGTTGTATTAAGACTCTGAAAAGGGAGACTCCAAGTTAATAGGAACTGCCAATCTGTCAGAGAATGGTTATTGTAAGCTCTGGACCGTTGGATCTAGTTGTTAGTATGTCAAAGTAAGGTCCGTCGAAGGTATTGTGAAGATGATTAGGGTAGAATTCTGATGACAGGGGAGTCTGAGGACAGTATATATCTCGAGGAGTGTCATGTAAGGTCCCAACCATTGGATCTAGAGTAGCTTGATATGAGAATATGGAACTATAAATCATATCTACTGAAATATTATGACCTCCGATGAACCTAGACCATAATATGGTGTAATCAATGACCATCAGATCCATCGGAGCACATGTTGTTGAAGTGGCCCTAAGCGTGGAGGTGGAGGGGGGGATCCAATGGTGAAGATTCCTAGAGTGAATCTAAGTCATTGATAGAATGGTGTCTGATGTGTAGTGACATCCTTGGATCTATCATGGGAACCACTTATCCATTCAAATATTTCAAACAAAGTGGGAAGAAAGCACTAGGTGAATTGAGGCTCTAAGAGTAAATTGTAGTCGTCGATATTTGTCTCTAAGGACCATTGGATTTGCCAATAACAACCTATCGGAGAAGGATTTTCAAAGTGGATTTTTAAATGGGTAAGCAGTTAATTCTGACAGAAGAGAGAGTTTGAGGGACTTCATAACATCAATATGATGTTGAGGGGTGGACCTGGTCATTTGATTAAGGACAGATAGACTCATATAGTACAGGATGAAGTCCACAGAGGGGGTTCACTATGATTAGAATTTTTTGGTAAGGGTATTCTTAGAGAAACCCGAGTGCGAGTTTAGTGGAATAAGGAATAAAAATGCAATCCCCGCCAACCTAATATAGAATAGGGGCGGGTGTATTACAGAGTGGTATCAAAGAAGAGTTCAAACTCTAGGCTTGTAATGGGTCACGAAATCCACTTGAAACCATTTAAGAAAGTTTTTAATGTTTTTTAACATCCATATTTTAAATTGGTAATGTAATTACTAATGATAGTTGTTTTTTCAACGCGTAGGACATAATGAAAGAAAACATAGGTGAATGGTACAACATAGTATGGATGACACCTCGCACCTCAAATATGAGGAATCTGATTGTCAAAGGGACAAAGAAACCCCTCCAGATTTAATGGCCACTGTTAGAAGTCTGAAGGGAGACAATGAGAGGCTCATGAGATCTCAGGCCGAACAAGAAGATTTGAATGTAGTGTTACTGCATATCTTGTTGGAGATTCAAAAACATTTGCAGTAGGGTCCTAGTAATGATGAGTTACCATATTCGAAAAAGTTGAATACCCCATTGGATTCCTAGAGGCATGGGCCAATCCAAAGTAATGTGGGAAGAAGTTTTTATAGAAAGAGGAATCGAGATGCCAAGAAAGGTAGAAAGGGTGGAAGTATTTCCACTGAGCCATATAGTAGGGAGACTACTTTAGTAGAGTAGTCCATCAATGGCATAGATTCAAGTGTCCTTGAGAATAAAAAGAAGAATAATTATCGTAGTCCTTTGAATGAAGAATTCAACAAGGATAATATGCCTACCTTTGATGGAGAAATTAAGAAAGGATAAGAAGCCAAGGCATGGTTGTTTGGTCTAAATAAGTAATTTAGGGTACACAACTATTCTCAAATACCAAGGCAAGGATTTCCATTTTTAACCTGAATGGAGGAGCTTCCATTTGGTTGAAATACCTCAAGTAAATCAAGGGATTGAAGGAAAGAAAGATAAAGTGGAAGTTGTTTGAGAAATACTTCCTAAAGGAATACCTATCGAATAAGTATTATGATGATAAAATCAAGGAATTCCATGAGCATAAGTTGGGTCAACTTACCATTGATGCATACGCCAAAAGGCTTATGGAGCTATTGAGTTATGTCCCTTACCTCAAGGAGGAGAAAGTGAGAGTGAAATGTTTTCTCAGTGGATTACTGTAGTCCTACCAGGACCAAATTGAATTTGACAAACCCATGACATTGGAGGACACTATTCAAGAGGCCAAGTGTTGCTATGACCAATCTAAGCATAATCAAGAGCCTTCATAGGACTAGAAGAGGTACGACAAGAGTGGAATTAAGAAGAATGAATTCAATTCATTCCCACATAAGAATTCCAAGAAAGGTGCATAGTTGGTTCAACCAAGAAGAAGTGTGCATCAACATATTTTTCCATCTCAAGGTGGAAACGAGTCAGTAGACCAAGCAATAGAAAAATTAGAGGAACCAAAGAAAGTTTCTCTACAATGTTGGGGTTGTGGATAAACACACCTATTGAGGGATTTCCCCCACTAACAACATGACAACACCAAAGTGTATAATTTACATAAATTATCTATAGTTAACGATGTAGCCAAAAGCATGCCAAGAATATATGCAACTGTGGAAAATCGACAAGCATACCACCAAGCCTCTGTGGTGGAATTGGAAGGTATTATTACCGAGAAACTTATCTCTATTTTGATTTAACTAGCATCTAAAATCATTTATATCTCAGGTGTGTTCATTATAGATAAAGAAACATGCAAGATCATGGTTGGTTCAGTTAGCCACTGGAAGAAAGAGGAAAGTGGCTGAGATGATTGAAGCCTATCCAATTGAAATGAATGGAATCGAGACTCAGAAAGCCTTGAATATTCTACCCCTAGGTTCGTATGATGTGTTGTTGATGATGGATTGGGTATCTTCCCTATACTATCTCGATTTTGAGCCCCCATATTTAATAATGTATTTTGTTAATTTATGAAAGGCTAGAGTTTGCAAACAATTAAAGAGGCTAGTGTGCCTAGGAAATGTACTGCTATGATCATTATTAATAATAAAATACATTTCTAGCTGCAAGAAGAACAAGGAAAAGATTTATAGTGGGATATGATTATGTGAGAGAGCAGGATTAAGGGGCTAATTCATTTTATCATATTTTATTTACCCATAATTGTTCTAATGGAGAGAAGTGGTTACATGAGCTTCTTGGGGAAGGCCACGTGGTTCTTGATTGCAAGTAAATATTTAAACCCATCTTGTGGGTTTTTTGGGGGGTTCTTCTTCTTCACTCACCTTGTTCACTCATTTTTCATGGTTCACACCTTTCACTCTATTATATTTATCCATTCATTGTTTCATCCATTCATCATTCCTCATTCATTTTTGTTGGAGATATTACACACTCACCTATAATTATTTTCCTAATTTTTATAGTCCAATGTTGAGAACAATTCCTTAGATGAGAACATTCTCTCTAGAGAATATTTCCCTACAAAATAGGATGTTCCTCTTCAATTAAGAGTTAGTTACACTCATTTAGACTAGTGGAAGTCACTCATCCATGGAAACCTCAGTTTTATCACCAGGAGTTGCATGTGTCTCTCTCACTTCCACACATGTGTCTTAATCAACTGATGATTGGATGGATCAGTTAACTAGGAATAGGTTGTAGTTCACTCCAGTTTCTATCAGTGAGTGTCTAGATATCTCTAGATCACTACTATGGCACATTAGTTACTCAGGTAGCATATATCTATTGTAAATTATTCACTCTTTGAGTGTGGAATATGGTTAATGAGAATTCTTCCATTCTTTCTATATTTCTTCTTCTTTGTCAATTTTTCTCTGCAAATGTGTGTGGTATTTTCTAGCTAGATCTATTATGTGTAGGTTCAACACATTTACATGGTATCAGAGCCGATGGACTACTAAGCAAAAGATACACCAAATTATTTTTGCAGGTAATGAAGATTGAAGAACACAAAAAAGATGGATTATTCGTCGACAATACTTCTCACACCTCATAACTATTTGGAATGGAAGCCAAAAATTATGATTATGCTTAGATGCAGAGGCTTGTACCAAATAACTATGAAAATGGAAGTAGAGCCTGATTTCGTCGATGAGAAAAAATGATTTTCTCAATAAACAAGATATGGCCATAGGATGTATCCTTTGGTTTATTTCTCCTGAAATTCTGCATCAAGTATATCATGACTCACAAGAATCAAATCCAAATGAATTATGGACCAGATTGGAGGTTCTATTTGGGAATAAAGAAGATTGTGAATATTTCATCCAGGAGGTTGAACAAATAGAGCCATGAGAGAATCCATCGGAAGATCAAGCCTCTTATTATGAAGAGACTTCTACAAAACTATTTGCACAAATTTGTATTCCATTAATTGTAGATGATGTCTACTCCATTTCATATTTTTTTCTAAATTTCATGTAGAAGATATATGGCATGTATCTCAGCAGTCGCATGCAGATACTTTTGCATGCACCATGCATGCATCTTAGGAGACAAAAAGGGAGCCGCGCACATCAGACTCAATTATGATATTTGTTGATAAACATTTGCAGACACAAATTGGATATTTGAATTTCTGTTGGGAAAATATCCAATTTCAAAAAAACAATCGTCTGAAACGGATTTCGGAAAGTGAATTTATGATCGTTTTAAAACCAACAAAATATAAGCGTTTTTTCAGAAAACAACCGCACGGTTTTCAAAGTTTCATCCAAACTTTATTTGGATATTATTCATTAAAAGAAGAGAAAGTGGATATTTTTGGACATATCAGTGGTGCATATACTCCTTCATATATGTGCAGACATCTACATCTTTAACAAAATCTTCAAAGATCACAAACTTGCACAGTTGCGAGGTCTTCTTGAAGTGAAGGACATGGTTTCTTAACAACTTCCTTTTGTTCCTTCTCATATTTATTTTTTATGCATTGTAATTTGAGGGGGGGGGTTTCCCATGAGGTTTTCCCTACTTCCTTGTTTTTTCAATGTTTCATTCTTATATGCATTGTACAATGGGTACCTAACATGGCCTTGTTGTCGGGACCCATTCATCATGCACACCCTAGTAGTGTTCAGGGGGGTGTTGGAGATATTACACACTCACCTATAATTATTTTCCTAAGTTTCACAGTCTAATGTTGAGAACGATTCCTTAGATGAGAATATTATCTCTAAAGAATATTTCCCTACAAAATAGGATGCTGATCTTCGGTTCAGAGTCAATTACACTCAGTTAGACTAGTGTAAGTAACCCATGCATGGAAACCTCGGTTTTATCACCAAGAGTTGCATGTGTCTCTCTCACTTCCACACGTGTCCAATCAACTGATGATTGCATGGATCAGTTAACTAGGACTAGGTGTCAGTTCACTCCAATGTCTGTCAGTGGGTGTCTATATCTCTCTAGATCACTAATATGGCACATTAGTTGCTCATGTAGTATATATCTATTGTAAATTATTCACTCTTTGAGTGTGGAATACAGTTAATGATAATTATTCCATTCTTTCTCTCTTGCTTCTTCTTTCTCAATTTCTCTCTGCAAATGTTTGTGGTATTTCCTATCTAGATCTATTATGTGCTTCAACACATTTACAATTTTGATCTTGTCTTGGGAAGGAAAAATGAATTGTTAGAGAGGAGCCATTGTTTGATTGGTTGTAATTATTTTTGGTGTATTCCATCCATGAATTAATTCCTACATGTCTGAGATGCATTGGCATGTGTTAAGTTGTGCTCACAGCTGTGAATCCTGTGAGTCCCAGCATGAATATTCTTGACTAGATGCATTGGATCCCTGGGAGGTGAAAAACCTGAGGGACTGTGTGGAAGAGAATGGGTTCCATTGTCTCAGGTTCTGCAATATGGATAGAAGAGAGTTGGTGTACTTGGATTGTTTTGTGTGTTAAGAAGCCTGTGAGAGCTTAAGTGTTGATTGGTTTAGGACGATGAGTGACACCTTGGAACCATCCTTGTGGATTCATATACTTTGGTTGGGGTGTTAATATTATGGTATATGTGGGAGGTATTAACCTCCACATGTAACCTATGACAAGACTATAATATTATGGGAAGCAAGAGAAACCCTAAAATGTTGGATAATAACTCTAGGAGACAAGTTAGCTCAAGAGAATATTTATTATTAAGTTATTTTCCTTTAGGAAGAGAAGTCATCCCAATTAGGTGACTTGGAGTAGTATAAATAGATGGTGCTAGAGATCATCTGTACACATTCTCTCTCACAACTACATAAGACCAGTGGTGCACAACTCTGGAGAGGAGATGCAGCTGGAATTTTCATTTTTGGCCTAGAATTTCTCTTTAGTTATGGTTTGGAGTTTCTTCTTGGTACACTAGCTCTAGAGAGAGGTATGCTACCTTAATTGGCTATCGGTTCTATTCTTTACTTCTAGAGTTATTCTCCTTGTCAAGGTTAAGGTGCTCGGGGGTGGCCTTTGTGCCTATGGTTGGGTGACACTATTTCTATATTGTATATGGTGAAACGAGCACACCTATTATTGTAATAGGTTATGAGCCCACACTATCTTCCAATAGTCTAACCATTGGAAGATAGATTGGGAGGATTTTCTCAGATATAGTTGCAGTTGAAGTCAAAGTTTTGTTGCAACAACAAAACCCTAACCCTCTTGTTAAGGCACCCTAAGTGAAGATATTAACCTAATTTATGGATATCCTAGTGCACCCTATCCTAGCGCACCTTTTGGTACTCTCAGTAAGACAAGACATCAAGTTTGATTTTTTGGTCAAATTCAAAGGTTGACCAAGTCAAAGAAGTCATGACCTACTCTATGAAGTCAGAAAACAAGTTAGAAGGGGATTCTAACTTCAGATCATGGAAGACAAGGATTAAACTCATCCTTTCTAAGAATAAAGTGTTGGATATTATGGAACCATAGTTTGAAGCGGGAAAAGAGAAAGAACCTCAGAACGTTGCAGTTATGGAGAAGTTCAAGGACAATGACATCAATGATATGAGTATCATAGTGGAATATATAAGATACCACTTGATACTGTACATATCTCATATTGACTAATCTAAGAAGATGTATGATGCCCTAACTAACCTCTTCTCAGTCAGAAACATTGGACAAGTAATGAGTCTAAAGAATGAGCTTCGTGATATGAAAATGAATGATGATGATAGCATAACATCATACTATGTAATAATCTCTCATTTAAGATATCAACTAAAATCTATTGAAGAAATCATTTCAGAAAAGGAACAAGCAAATATAATACTCAATGGCCTTCCCAAAACATGGGATGCATTTTCCGCAAGCATGAACACAAGAAAGGAGTATCCCACATTTGAAGAACTTTGTACTTATTGTGCATAAGAAGAATCAAGGATTAACGCAAAATAGAAATACCAAAATAAATATGATGATCAATCCTTCACAGAAAAATTCAAGAATTTCAAGAATAAGAGGAAGTTTAGATTAAGGAGGAAACCAAATTGAGAAAATGATATGTCAAAAATACAATGCTTCAACTGTCGAAAATATGGTCACTACAGGAACCACTATCCCAAGTTAAAGGAAAGGAAGGAAACATATGAAGCAACAATTTCCAAAGAAAGGGAACCCTCAAAGAAAGCCAAGTAGGATAAAACAAACTTCTTCTTCTAGTCAAGGTAACAATATTCTTCTATAACATAGTTCTTGTACATATGATGTTTACATAATTCCTGTACATATCATGCATATCTATTTCTAGTCAATAAAATATGGTCAATGAAACAATACTTATGGAAGAATAAAAAGATAAGGATTTCTATTACAATGACTACAAGAAGATGAAGTATGTTGACAAATCCTCGAGGAATCTATTATATAAGTAACAACTGCAAGATAGGCCGAAATCATAATCAAACTTGAAGAGACCCAGAAGGATTTAATTCAGAAAGAAGTCAGTAATCAATAGGAAATTAGAATACAACTTGTGACACTTTGTAGAAGGCAATAAGGATGCAAACGGAAGAATGAACTCTCTTAGATGGAGGGAGATGATTACATAATTCCAAAAGAATAGCATGTATTCCTGCATGAAGCCATGACTAGGAGGGAGTTAATCCTAAATGATATGATCCATTGAAGAATCCGTGAAGATTAAAAAGTATCTATCCATGTTCCCCATTGAAATTAGTAGCCATGATAAGCAACACGTGTTCAGTTTGACTCTAGAAGAATTTTTCTTTGAAAAGAAGCCTTAAGTATCCTTGGTTTTCCATCTACATCCATGTTCCTATAATGAAAGAAAGAAGTTGGAATCTTCAAGAAGAAAGGGCATGGAATCTATAGAAGAATCCATGGACCCAAAAGCTAAGGAAGAACATGAACATTCCAATAAAGAAAGAAAAGACAGAACAACTAGTTAGTATACTGAGAATCATAAGACTACCATCTTGGTTTGAACCCATTAGAAGCAATCAAGCAAAAGAAATGGAAGTTGTGATGAATAATAGTGTATGTACGAAAAATTTGAAAAATACTTATGAATGGGAGCATTGCAAGATTCATGTTATTCTAGAAACATGGAGAAGACTATGATGACAACTTGTTCCAGTAAACCAGATATACCTCTTGCAGTATCCTTGGATTGAAATTTTCATGTAAAAGGTTGTTCTTTTCAATAATGAAAATTGAGAAAGAGTCTTACACCAGAAAGAGACCCATGTATGCAAATGGAAGAAGACCTTGTATGGATTCAAGAAACTTGATGCAGAGTATCCCATATACAACAGAAGCATGGAAAAAAAAAACTTCTTATGATAGAGAAAGTGTATCATAATGGTTACTCATAAGTCTGGATGATGGATTGCAAATCTATGGCTAACTCCCATGATAATAGATCTAAATAAGTTGAAGTGACTCTAAACCAGTAGACATGTCTCTGTATTGACAATTGATTGGCTCGTTAATGTATTTGTAGAATACTTAGCCCGATATTTGTTTTTGTGGGATGTTTAAATTGCAACATACAATCGCATGAATTTTTCGATTCAAATTGGGCAAGGAGTGCACATGACAAAAGAAGTGGTACTTGGATACATTTCATTTTGAGCTTTTCCACGATGTCATGAGATAGTAGGAAACAAAATTTTTGTTTCCATCAACACTATAGAATCAGATTATATTGCATCTTGTGATGCTTGTATAGAAGCAATAAGTTTTGTTTTTGGACCATTTGATCATGTGTTGAATTCGACCATGACATATTATAATGATCAAAGCTATGTGGAGCTTTCAGAGAAACTGTGTTCCATGACTAGATGAAGTACATTGAGATCAAGCATTATATTCTCTGTGATAAAATCTATAAGAGAGAATATCTTCTCCAGTATATCCCCACAGATGAGAAGATAGCAGATATTTTGGTAAAGCCTTTGTCCAAGATAAAAGTTTGTGTACTTAAGATACAAGTTGGGGATCATGGAGACAAATTCCTTATTGGAAAAGGAAGTGATTACTCCCAGGTTGGGAGGGAGCACTGATATGTTATTGATTTATGGACAATCATTTTATAGTTCAGAAAATGGTTCAAGATGGGAGATTCATTTCTACTTCGGGAAGTGGTTCAATATTTCTGGCGGGCATGCATTTTCCAGTTCAGAAAATGGTCCAGTTTAGACAATCATTTTTCATAATGAAAATATTCCGATAGATTGTTGATGTACCATAGACAACGATTCCCCTTGTGGCTAGTGTGGGGGAATGGTATATGATAGTCATTCTTATTGGCAATCACTCTGAGTAGTGGTCAAGTAGAATGGTCTGCCTCCTCAGGAAGTCATTCTTTCGAAGTTCACAGTTGTGAGAAGTTTCAAAGAATGGTCTGTTTTGGAGGTTGGTATAGGACAATAATTTCCATAACAAATGGTATGGATAGTCATTCCCTAGGGTAGAATCATTCTCTATGGGTTTCACTATGATTAGTGTCGAATGAATGACCTAGTGAGGTGAATGTTCAAAGTTCAACAATCAAAGAAAGACAATTCGTAGGGCAGACTCATTCTCTCTAGATTGCACTATGATTAGTTATGGAGGAATGGCCTAGTTAGGTGAATGGTATAAGCTCAGAAACTAGGGATGCTTATTCTTCTATGCTTGGAAATAGTAGTCCAGATAGACCATGTTGTTGGTCAACAGAGAGGGGGGGTGAATCAGTTGTTACCGTTCTTAAACAATTATGCTTATTTTAAACTCTTTACAGAGCACTCAATGACAATCACAATAATGCAGGGAAGTAAGCAATAGAACATTCAACATCATTCACACATATGAGATACACAGAGACAGATATTTCCTGAGGAAACCCATAAAGGGTAAAAACCTCTTCTTCTTTATATGATAAGTAATCTTTACATTATGTACATTATCATACTTATGAGAACCAACTCATAATAAGGCTACAACCTCTGTTTTGCAGGATGCTACTTGTTGAGAGCACCAAATCTCTTGTTTCTCTAGCACCCACTAGATGGAAGCACCAACTCCCTGGTTTCTCTAGCACCCACTAGAAGGAAGCAACAAATCCCTAAGTGTTCCAGCACCAACTGGATGGAAGCACCAACTTCTAGTCACACAGGCACCAACCTGTATAACAGAGAACAACAGTTCTCCCTTGCACCACCCTACCACCCTAGTTTCTCTGGCTACAACTAGATGGAAGATACAACTCCCTATGTTCAAGCACCCACTTGAACCTCTGAGGACAACATTCCTCCCTAGCACCTCCCTACCACCCTTAAATATAAATCTTTGCTACTGAAACTTATTACAATGATATAATGTTCATCAATGGCTTACCAGTCTCATCATTGCTCTGCTATGTCTACCTCACTGTCTTCATGCACACATCCTTGTGCTTTCTTTTCTTCTGCCTTTTATGCTCTGTGAGCCATGTCCATTCAATGCACCATTCCTCTTCTGTGAATTTTAGTTGTTGCACTCTGCCTCATTCTACACACCTCCATCACTCTCAACCGCCCTCTACTGTCTTCTCTATGATACATTTTTATGCTCTCTGTGTATCTTCTGTATCCTCTATTCACAATGCTTCTGCGTGCTCTCCCCATGTTGAGTGCTCTTCCTGATCATCATTGCAACTCTTCAGCTTCTCTGGCAGTTAAAACCATGCGTCCATCATCACAAGGTGTTATGCTGAGATTCCTTAGCCTCTCCAGCAGTCGAGACTCTTCGTCTTCTCTGTCACAATCGAGCTCATTCCCTCTATTGTAGTTCCAGGATCCAATAGTCTTACATCTATCAATAGCCTCTATGAACAGTCTTCATGCCACTGCAAGATTCCTCGAGACTCTTCATCTTCTCTGGCGATCACCCTGAAGTCTCTTCAAGTCTTCTGGCAGAAAATCGTCAATCATTTCTAGCAGTTACACAGTGAGCCTATTGAGCCTTGTGCCTTTGGAACCTTTCACCTTTCCTTTCACATGTGGCCTCAGATGGTGACCACATGCCTGTTCAGAAGGTGCTTTTGTGACTCGCATTTCGTGGATCTGGGGATGAGGCATCTCGACTCTCCAAGTCGCGATCACCGAGACTCCGAGATGGAGCTTAGCACCGCTATCTTCTTCCCCTCACACAACCATCGGTGGTGACCACAGGCTACACCAAAAGGTGCTTCGTATTTCATGAACTTATGAAATTTATCAAGCCTGATCAACGGTCCAGATCTCTAATGATCCAATGGTCCAGATCTCATCACGATCTCGCATATCGTGATTCCTTTGATGAAGGGTCTCGACACTCCAAGTCGCGATTGCCTAGACTCCGAGATGGAGCTTAGCACCGCTAGCTTCTTCCCCTCACGTGACCACTAGCAGCGACCACAGGCTGTGCAAAAAGGTGCTTCGTATTTCATGAACTTATGAACTTTATCAAGCCTGATCAATGATCGAGATCTCCAATGATTCGACGGTCCATATCTCATCGTGATCTTGTATATCGCGATTCCTTTGATGAAGGGTCTCGACACTCCAAGTCGTGATCACCGAGACTCCGATATGGAGCTTAGAACTGCTAGCTACTTCCCTTAATCCTTCGACAATGTGACCTTGTCTATGACCACAGACTAGACATTATCGCGATTTCTCATATCGCGAGTTGCAAGGTTAGAGAATTTCCTTCCTTTGAATTTCTAGTTGGAGAAAATTTAATCCCTTGCCACATGTCCCTCTTGGATCAATGATCCAGATATTATCATGATTTCACCACTTCACAAGCCCTCTTCATGCCTGATCAACGGTCCACAATCCTTGGTGATCTAACAGTCCAGATCTTTTCGTGATCTCGCATATTGTGATTCCTGTCATGAAAGGTCTCGATACTCCAAGTTGCGAATGCAAAGATGGAGCTTACCAATTATCTCATTCCCTTAAGCCTTCGACGATGTGACCATGAGATATGACCACTCACCAATCAAACAAGCACTTCACTCCTTTGACTTTCCAGTCAGCGAAATGATGATCTTTCGCCATGTGCCCTATGGAACCAACAGTGCAGATTTTATCGCGATTTCACCACGTGTCCTTCTTGAATCGACGGTCCAAATTTCTCCTCGATCCAGTGACGGTCGAACCCCACACATAGATCTAATGCCCAAGATCTGTCCTCCATCTGCGCGCTCGACCTATTTGAATTCAGATATGACAGTCATTGGGAATTCTCAATGGAATCCAATGATCACTGTCGCTTCTCTTCCCAAGCTTACGTTGTTCCTATTTTTCCATTGCTGCACACTCTGATATTGCCATCAATGACAATCACACTTTGCCTCTGCATGCACCTCGGCTCTATCTCTTTTTATCTTCACGAGCTTGCTCTACTGCGTCTCCCAAAAAACATTCTGGTGCCCGCCTGGCACATTGTACCTGTACTCAAGCCATTATTGTTGATATACCTTCCATCAATGACAAGAATATGCTACCTGTAAAACATGCCAAAAATCTCCCCCTTTGGCATTGATGGCAACAAAGGCACCCAGACCTGTTCTTTTCTCCCCCTTTGACATCAATGTTAAAGAAAACATGCTCCCCCTGAGCTGTTGCAGTATTTTTCAGAGGTATCAGATATTCCATCAATAAAAACTCCCCCTAACAGGATGGACTCTCTTAGGTGTGAGACGGGATGACACCCAACTTCTGTCAGAGATGTTCAAATGGTGTCTTGGCTAGGGGTTTAGTAAAGATGTCTGCAATTTGTTCTGTGGTTGTAATGTAATGGACCTGAACAATCTGATTGGTGACCTACTCTCTCAAAAAATGGTATTTTATGGGAATATGCTTGTTCTTGGAGTGGAATATAGGATTATTGGACACACTGATGGAACTAGTGTTATCACAATGAATTGGGATCGGTGCAACGTATTTTACCTCCAAGTTTGTAAGTGTCTGAATGATCAGGGGATCAAATTTTGCTCAAATTTCAAAGTGCTCGGAATGAAATGAAATCAGTGCCATTGCATCTGTCTCATCTTCCTGATTCTAGCGGTATATTTACTTTGTCAAACGGACTCCGTATGGAGAAGATATCATGATCTGTTCGTCAAGCCAAACAGACAAAAAATTTGGTGCTGAATGTACAGTCCGTACAGTCCGTATGGTCTGACGTGGCAGGGCCGTACAGACCGTACGATGACGTGTCAGATGGTGACGTGGCAGATGTTGGTTGGTTGACAGTTGGTGAATCAGGAGATGACAAGTGTCATTTTGGTGGCAAATGGTGTGAGGACACGTGGCCCAATCCATGGGCACCACGTGTCACTCATTGTTTGGTTTATATTTTTATGTAAAATTTATGGTGGAGTCCGCGGGGTTCGACCCCTGGACCTCCCTCCACACAACGAATTCGCACGACCATCCGACCATTGGACCACGAGTTGGTTCTTGTTATATGTATATGTTTGAATATATTTGAATTCAAACTTTTGTATTATTCGACGGGGGGTCGGGCTGGGGCTTAGCCCTGACCCGTGGTTCTATTACATAACATGTGACCATATGTTATATATATGCGCGCGGGTGTTAATACGACGTGGTTTCATTTTAAAACATGACCATAAAACATTGCGACCATTGGTGCGGGTTATAACATATAGCCCACAGTTTTTACATATGCCATATGCCCGTGACCTGGAGCGCAGAGGGAAGTTACACAGTTATACAACGACTTAACCACTTTTTCCCATGCGCGAGGTCACATGACCCATACGCCCAGGTGCCTAGGCGGTTAGGGGCTAGCGCGCCCTTAACCGTTCTATGGTTTTCACCATTGGCGCGGTTGCGCCCGATGTTGGGTTTTCATGCTTTAAAATGCATGTGAGCCAGGTTCAATGAAGAGGGTGCGTTTTGTAGATGCAGAGACAACAAGCTTGAAGAGGGAGACTTCCAAGAGGCCTAACTTCTTCATTTTTCGACCGATTGAGGTGCCGAAAGAGCCCAGACAGGGGTTTTGGAACACTCTGAAGCCATTGGAGCAGTCAGTTTGTCAGTTTGAGCATTGTAAGACATGTTTTTGAGAACTTTTGAGCAATTAATAATAATGATCCATTGGAAGCTGGACCAGGAGATGTAGCCCATGAGAGGGGTGAACTCCTTTATCAATTGTTGTGTTTATGTGTTTATGTTCATTGATTATGCTATTGTCTATGTGTAATTTGCATAAGTAATCCTTTAATCTATGTTTTGCAAACTGATCCTTTTTCTTTAAACACATAACATTTACATTGCAAATAATTTCAAGTATTTCAAGTCTTCGTCAATTTTAGATCAAGTTGGCATCAGAGCACTGGTTTTTGAAGACTTGATTGTTTGCAAGTTTTGTTTCTGATGCTCACAAGGTTGAAACTCACAAGAGGAGAAGGTCAACTTGTGGAGCCAAGTTCTCATCTGACAAGGAGGAATCATATTCATTCACCGCAAGTTTCAGAGAGACATTCACCAAGCATGGCTCATGCAGAAAGTCATGAACATGTTCCTGCCGAAGAGGAAGATCTCAGAAAGGCTGTCATGGAGATGAGAGAGATGATGAATATCTTTAGGGAAAGGAACATATTGTCGCAGGGTGAAGGCTCCAACCCTTCAATGCATAAGGGAGGCGGTGGTGACAAAACTCCAGATGGAAATGGAGAGAATGGTGCTCCTCCACCACCCTCTCCTCCATCATCATCATCTTCTTCTTCTTCTACCAGTTTGAAAAATATTCCGAATTCTCCAAAGGGGCATGGTAAAACTCCGTCGCAAATTCCTTCATTAAAGATTGATATAAAATTTGAATTGCCAATTTACAATGGGGAAGTTAATGCTGAAAAGTTAGATAATTGGATACGTCAAATTGAAGTATATTGTAGAATACAAAATATTCAAGATGATGGAACCAAAATTCAGCTTGCTTCATTAAGATTAGATGGTTCAACACTTATTTGGTGGGAATCTAAGACTCAGGAGGAAATGAAAAAGCATGGAAAACTTTTGCTTTCTTGGAATGATTTCATTATAGCAATTAAAAAACAATTTTATCCATTGGCATATAAACAAAAGGCAACCATGGAATGGCAGAATTTTAGACAAGCTAAAGGACAGAATGTACAAAGTTTTACTTAGGAATTTAGGAG
>ML794833.1:250069-288209 GCA_009831015.1 Picea engelmannii | reverse complement strand
CCTTCTCGACCTTGGGAAAGTATTTCCATGGATTTTGTTGGTGGTTTACCTATGTCGAGAAGAGGTCATGATTATATTTATGTTGTGGTTGATCGTTTTAGTAAGATGTGTATTTTGATGCCTTGTACTAAGCAGGTAACAGTGGAACAAACGGCACAGTTGTTCTTTCAAAATGTTTGGGTGCATTTTGGTTTGCCTAAGTCCATTATTTCTGATCGGGATTCTCGATTTGTTGGAATTTTTTGGTCGATTTTATGGGCACTCATGGACACTAAACTTAAAAAGAGCACAGCTTTTCATCCGCAGACAGATGGTCAGACAGAGGTGGTGAATCGTACAGTGGTGCATATTCTTCGTGCTTATTGTAGCAAGCATCCTAAACTTTGGGATGAACATTTACACTACATTCAGCATGCGTACAATCGAGCTAAGCACTCTTTGACGCAAACATAACCATTTGAAGCATGTTTTGGCTATTTGCCCAAGTCGCCTTTAGATTTTATCTTTGGGAAAGATATTGTTGTCGATGGTCAATATGACATTGATAGGGCAGAGAAGTTCATTGAACAAATTCAGTCGATACATCAGGTGGTGCAAGAGAAGTTGGAAAAGAGTCAGGCCAAGTACAAGACGAGACATGACAAGCATTGTGTTGATCATAGTTTCGAAGTTGGAGATGAAGTTTGGATTTACATTAGCAAGGAGAGACTTAAAGGAGAAGGTAAAAAGTTGAAACCACTTTGATATGGTCCTTTCAAAATTGTCGACAAGATTGGTAACAATGCTTTTCGTTTAGATTTGCCTCCTTATATGCAGATGTATGCAGTTGTTAATGTTGATAATTTGAATTTGTATGAGCCTCCATTGATTGATGATCAAGGAGAGCATGTTCAGATTCCTTCCATAGATGATTTTTCTCCAGAGTATCTTACAGAACTGCAGGAAGACACCATCCTTGACAGGAGAATGCGAACTTCGAAACGAGGAAATGTGGAGTATTTGCGAGTTGGTCTTAAAGGGACAAATCTAAGCAAGGCTAAGTGGATGGAGGATGGAAGGGTGAGGGAACTATACCCTCATCTTCACATATATTGAGATAGTCTTTTGGAGGTCCAAAAGCTTCCCAATGGGGAGGTGTGATCAGGGGATCAAATTTCAAAGTGCTCGGAATGCAACAAAATCAGTGCCATTGCGTCTGTCTCGTCTTCTTGATTCTGGCGGTATATTTACTTTGTCAAACGGACTCCGTATGGAGAAGATATCGCGATCTGTTCGTCAAGACAAACAGACAAAAATTTTGGTGCTGACTGTACAGTCCGTACAGTCCGTATGATCTGACGTGGCAGGGCTGTACAGACCGTACGATGACGTGTCAGATGGTGACATGGTAGGTGTTGGTTGGTTGACATTTGGTGAATCAGGAGATGACACATGTCCCTTTGGTGGCAAATGGTGTGAGGACACGTGGCCCAATCTGTGGGTGCCACGTGTCACTCATTGTTTGGTTTATATTGTTATGTAAAATTTATGGTGGAGTCCGCGGGGTTCGACCCCCAGACCTCCCTCCACACAACGAATTTGCACGACCATCCGACCATTGGACCACGAGTTGGTTCTTGTTATATGTATATGTTTGAATATATTTGAATTCAAACTTTTGTATTATTCGACGGGGGGTCGGGCCAGGGCTTAGCCCCGACCCGTGGTTCTATTACATAACATGTGACCATATGTTATATATATGCGTGCGGGTGTTAATACGACGTGGTTTCGGTTTAAAACATGACCATAAAACATTGTGACCGTTGGCGTGGGTTATAACATATAGCCCACGGTTTTTACATATGCCATATGCCCGCGACTTGGAGCGCAGAGGGAAGTTACACAGTTCTACAACGACTTAACCACTTTTGCCCATGCGCGAGGTCACATGACCCATACGCCCAGGTGCCTAGGCGGTTAGGGGCTGGCGCACCCTTAACCATTCTATAGTTTTCATCGTTGGCACGATTGTGCCCGGTGCTGGGTTTTCACGCTTTAAAATGCGTGTGAGTCAGGTTCAATGAAGAGGGTGCGTTTTGTAGATGCAGAGACAACAAGCTTGAAGAGGGAGACTTCCAAGAGGCCTAACTTCTTCATTTTTCGACCGATTGAGGTGCTGAAAGAACCCAAACAGGGGTTTTGGAATGCTCTGAATCCATTGGAGCAGTCAATTTGTCAGTTTGAGCATTGTAAGACATGTTTTTGAGAACTTTTGAGCAATTAATAATAATGATCCATTGGAAGCTGGACCAGGAGATGTAGCCCATGAGAGGGGTGAACTCCTTTATCAAATGTTGTGTTTATGTGCTTATGTTCATTGATTATGCTGCTGTCTATGTGTAATTTGCATAAGTAATCCTTTAATCTATGTGTTGCAAACTGATCCTTTTGCTTTAAACACATAACATTTACATTGCAAATAATTTCAAGTATTTCAAGTCTTCTTCAATTTTAGATCACTGAATAATCCATAATACCTAAGTGCAACAGGTAGAAGCAACAATGTATTGTTCCTCTGTAGTTGATAAAGAAATGGAACCTTGCTTTTTACTCAACCATGCTACTAGAGAATCTCCTAAGAAGAACGCACCTCCACTCGTTCTTTTCCTTTCATCCATGCAATTATCCCAATCAACATTTGAGTAGACTGATAATTGAAAATTTTGATTCTTAGGATACCATAGGCCATAGTTCATTGTTTCTTTCAAATATCTGAATATCCTTTTGACAACTAGAACATGACATTGTTTAGGTGCATACTGATATCTTCCTACCATTCCAACAATATGCATTATGTCTGGGTGAGATGTTGTGATGTACAACATGCTTCCTATCATTGACCTATATGAACTTTGATCAACATCAGGTGAGTCATCATCCTTGCTTAATTTGCATACAGTAACCATAGGTGTGCCCATAGGTTTAGAATCTTCCATTTGAAACCTTTTCAACATTTCTCTTAGATATTTTTCTTGAGATACGAGCATCCCTTTAGACCTCTGAGTAATTGACAGACCAATAAAAAATGACAGTTCACCTATCATAGAAATTTCAAACTCAGACTCCATGGCAGAAGCAAACCATTGTACCAATGAATCCTTATTACATCTGAAGATGATGTCATCTACATAGACCAACACGATGAGCAAATTGTTATTCTCTGTTTTGATATATAGATTGTTTTCAACTGTTCCTCTCTTGAACCCTTTGTCTTTGAGATATGTATCCAGTTTGTGATACCAGGCATAAGGGGATTTTTTTAACCCATATAAAGCTTTCTTCATCTTGCATACTAAGTTAGGGTTATCAAACAGTTTGAAACCCTCTAGTTGTTCCATATAGACTTCTTCATTTAAATATCCATTTAGAAAAGATGACTTGACATCCATTTGATAGACTTTAAACCTTTTATGACAAGCATAGGCAAGAAATATTCTAATAGCTTCTAATCTTGCTACGGGCACAGATGTTTCATCAAAATTCAGTCCTTCTATTTGAGCATAGCCTTTATAGACCAATCTTGCTTTGTTCCTGAAAACTTGTCCTTGCTCATTCAACTTATTCTTAAAGATCCATTTGGAACCAATGATATTTTTACCTTCGGGTCTAGGAACCATCTCCCACATATTGTTTTTCTCAATCTGATCAAGTTCATCATTCATTGCTTTAACCCAATGGTAATCTTTGCTAGCTTCATTAAAATTCTTGGGTTCCAGCATGGATATGAAATCTATATGTGATTGTTTGGTGTTTTTTATTATCTTTCTCCTGGTTTGTACACCTTTGTCTTTTTCACCAATTATCTGACTTGCAGGATGATTCTTTTGAGTGATTCTGGAGGGGGAATTTGAAGTTGTCTGTTGATTTGAGTCTGTCTGAGTATCTGTGTCTTCATATGATTCAGAGTCTTCATTTTCTGATTCTTGGACCTGTTCATATTCATCTTTAGCTGTGTCCTCTATAGAAGACACATTATTGTACACCTCTCTTGTTGGGATTCCTTCATCAACTTTTATGTCAATACAGTCAACCATTTTATGTAGCCTCTTATTATAGCATCTGTATCCTTTATTGTTTGTAGCATACCCTAATAAGATACCTTCATCATCCCTGTCATCATATTTGCCAAGGTTCTCATCAATATTCTTTATGTAACATTTACTCCCAAAGACTTTGAAGTGTTTGATTGAAGTAGGTCTCCCATACCATAGTTCATAAGGTGTCTTGTCACATTGTGGTCTGAGGTGGGATTTGTTAAGAAAATGGAATGTTGTGTGTATTGCTTGTACCCATTAGGTTTGACCAATGTTCTTCTCATTCATCATTGACCTAGCCATTTGCTGCACTGTTCTGTTTTTCCTCTCAACTACTCCATTTTGTTGTGGAGTTCTTGGGATTATGTATTCTCTCTTGATCCCATGCTTATCACAGAATTCCTTGAAATCACTTGACATAAGTTCTCTTCCTCTGTTTGAACTTACTACCTTTAACCTCTTGCCTATTTGATTCTCAGTTAAAGCCTTAAATATTTTAAACTTCTCAAATTCTTCATCTTTTTCCTTGAGAAAGGAAACCCAAGTAATTCTGGAGTAATCATCAATAATCAGCATGAAGTAGTTTTATTTCCTTGTGCCTTCCTATCTTGATGGTCCACATAAATCCATATGAACTAGTTGGAGTGGTTTCTCTGTTGAAGTAGAGCTCTTGGACTTAAACTATGTCCTGGTTAGCTTTCCTACTTGGTGGGGTTTACACATAAAATCTTGGGGCTTTGATATTCTTGGAAGATCTTTTACTGCCTCAAGATTTTTGAGCTTGATTAAGTGGTCAAAGTTTAGATGTCCAAGTCTCCGATGCCATAACTAAATTTCATCATGTTTGCTTAGATGACACTCTTCTCTATCTTATTTTAGCACATATACATTATTTTCTATCCTTATGCCTTTGGCCACCACTTGTTCCGAGTTTACAGACTTTATCTTGCAGTCCTTGAATGTGAACACCACTTCACATCCTCTATCACACATTTGACTTACACTGAGCAGATTATGTTTCAGCCCATCTACAAGTAGAACATCTTGGGCTTTTCCTTTTCCATTACTTAAACTCACCATCCCTTTACCCTTTATTTTACCTAGAGCATCATTTCCAAAGGTTATGTTTCCTGATTTTTTTTCACTTAGAGATATAAACTTACCTTTGTCTCCCATCATATGTTTGGATAATCCACTGTCTATATACCAAGGGTTCATTTGTCTTTGAGCTGACAACACTAATCCACACTTGTCACTTTATTTCTTCTTCCAAACCTTGACATTTTCAGCAGGGGAATTCTAATCTGGTTCATACTTCCTTAAGCGACAGTCAACAGATTTATGTCCATAGTTATGATAGATGTAACATTCTAGTTTGTCGAATAAAGGATCATAACGATTGTTATTCTTAACCTATGTCCTTTTCCCATCCATCAAGTGATTTGCACTCTGTGGTGGTTTGATACTTGGTTGTCTCATTCTTTTTTGTGGTAGATATATATACCTTGAATGTCTTGATTGCTCATAATTTAATTTTAAAGAACAGTTTACAGCTTTATGACCAAAGTTAGAATAAAAGAAACAATACACATAGAAAAAATGTTGGTACCTGGAAAATGGTTGTCTTCTTTGAGAAGGTCGATTTCTTCTATGTTGTTGATTTCTTTGAACAGAGAGTACATTATTTTTTTGATCCATAGTTTCATTTATGGTACCTCTTTCATTACTCCTCCTGGGCAGATGATTATCTTCTTTTGTTTCTACAGGTTTTTTGTTGTCATAGATGGTAGCTTTGACAAACTTGATGGGTTCTTTGTTTCCTGGTTGATTGCTACTTGATCCCTCTTCATAACCTAGACCAATTTTCAGCTTTGGGTTTCTTTGCTAATTTAGAATGGTGGCCAATTCTTTTGATGCTTTGATACTTGACAGATTCTGAAAGTACAAGGCTTGAAACTTCTCCAACTCTTTCCTGGTTTTCACTACTTCTTTTTCCAGAGCTTCATATCTTGCCTTCTTTTCTAATAACTATTGTTTCAGAATGTCTTCGATTTTCTTTGCCTCTTCTAATTCCACTTTTAGTAGGGAAAAGTCTTCATCAGGTTGTTTACTGTCTTTCTCGAACTGTATCAACAATTGTTTTTTCTTTATGTTCTTAATTCTGAGTCTGTCAATTTCTTCCAAAGCATTAATTAATTCACCTTCCATATCCACCACATCTTCTTCATCATCCATTTCACCTCCTGTGTGTTCATCATCAAAATATCCCATAGCCATAAGAATAAAATCATTTAGTTTATCTTCAATAGAGGAGTCATTGTCTTCATCATTTGAAGGATCATCATCATTTTTGACAGAAAGAATTTTCTTCTTAAAATTATTCTCTTTAAAGAATGTTTTGTGTTTGTGCTTCTCCTCATCATCACATGTCTAATCCTTTCTTTTGTGAGGACATTTATTTGCAAAATGACCTATCTTACCACAGTTGAAACATTTGAAAGGCAGTTTACCTTTGTATTTGCTTGGTCCCTTCTTTAGTCTCTTCACAAATTTTGCTTCAATTTCATCAGGCTCAGAATCCTCATTCTTGTCTACCTTAAATGATGCTTCTCTGGAAGTGGGTTTATCTTTAACTATTCTCATTTCATATGCAGTCAATGTTCCTATAAGTTGATAAAACTCCAAGGTTTTTAGATCATTAAGTTCTTCTATAGAAGAGACCTTTGGGTTGAACCTATCTGGTAGAGATCTCAAAATTTTATGAACTAAAAAAAGTTCCTCATTTTTTTCACCAAGTGCTTTCATTGCATTTTCCAGTTCTTCAACTCTCAGAAAGTATTTTCCAACAGTTTCATCTTCTCTCATCTTCATCTGTTCAAAATGTACTCTATAGGTTTGAATCTTGGCATCCTTTACCTTCTCATTACCTTCATAACTGCTAATGAGTTTGTCCCACATTTCTTTGGCAGTTCCTAGGTGCATAACTTTTATGAATTTTGCTTCTGCAAGCCCACTCAAGATAGCATTCATAGCCTTAGCGTTGAAGCTAAATTCTAGCTTGTCATCCTTATTAGCTAGTACAACTGGCTTTAAATAACCAGTATCTACCACATCCCAGACATCTGCACCTAAATCCATTATGTAGGTTATTATTCTAACTTTCCAGAAGGCAAAGTTTGTTCCATTGAATAGAGGGGCCTTATTGGTTGAATTTCCTTCATGGCTTGACATGTTTAAGCTCTAGGATCTACCCTTAGATAAAAGGGGTCGGCTCTGATACCAATTGTTGGTCAACTGAGAGGGGGGGGGTGGGGTGAATCAATTGTTACCGTTCTTAAACAATTATTCTTATTTTAAACTCTTTACAGAGAACTCAATGACAATCACAAAAATGCAAGGAAGTAAGCAATAGAACATTCAACATCATTCACACATATGAGATACACAAAGATAGATATTTCCTAAGGAAACCCATAAAGGGTAAAAACCTCTTCCTCTTTATATGATAAGTAATATTTACATTCTATACATTATCATACTTATGAGCACCAAATCATAATAAGGATACAACCTCTATTTTGCAAGCTGTTATTTGTTGAGAGCATCAACTCTCTTGTTTCTCTAGCACCCACTAGATGGAAGCACCAACTCCTTGGTTTCTCTAGCACGCACTAGAAGGAAGAAACAACTCCCTAAGTGTTCCAACACCAACTAGATGGAAGCACCAACTTCCAGTCACACATGCATCAACCTGTATAACAGAGAACAACAATTCTCCCTTGCACCACCCTGCCACCCTAGTTTCTCTGGTTGCAACCAGATGGAAGCTACAACTCCCTGTGTTCAAGAACCCACTTGAACCTCTGAGGACAACAGTCCTCCCTATGATCCGGATTATTTTCGGCACGAAATGAGAGCGGAGATATGACATAGAAATATTCAGAGATATTGCAAGAGAGACAACAATATAACAGAGATATAGAGGAAATATAACAAGAGTCACAGATATACAGTAATACACAATTTCTATTAATGAAATAAATGTACAGAGACTGTAAAAGTACAGAGCGAAAGACTCGCTAGAATGGTGGTAGCTTATCTCTGAGAAGAGATGTGACGGCTACTCACATTCACAAGAAGATGATTATTACAATGAGGCTCTAAGGACCCTTTTACAATAAGCAGGAATGTCAAAAACCCTAGAAATACAAAAACCTAACTCTAGGAGATGAAGCGCCAAAAGTCATGTGGGCCCCGTTTGGGTAAGTTGGTGCATCAACTTCCCGGGGTCGTAACTTTTGCATACGATCTTCATTTTAGGCGTATGATAGCTTGTTCGAAAGATATATCCGAGAACTACAACTTTGTTGTGAGAAACATCAATCTACGATCCATGTTGCTCCCCATTTTCTCAAAAAACATCGTTTAGGGCCTGAAAATGGCCCCAGAAGTTAAAAACTGCTAAAAATAGTAAATTACCAAAATTGCCAGAAACATGTTTTGGGCTAATTGGAGAAGGTGGGTGGCCACCGATATCCACCTGGGTCAATCCTCCCTCCTTAGGAAGAAATGGTCTCCATTGCATTGAGTTCCCGAGGGAGAGGGGAAAGCGCTTGCTGAATCTGAATCTTGGTGATCTGCTTGCCTTGCTGGAGAAGTGGCATTGCTTAGCTTGTTGAAGGCTATCACGAACCTTTGGCTGGAAAGTTTGGACCTTTTTAACCAATCTAGATATTTTAGATGACTGTGTTCAGAAGAAATATTTGTGCTTTGTTGCAACCTTGTCGACCTGCTTCTGTTGGATAGAAGGTGCTTGGGCCAAAGTTGTGGTGGTTGCAGTATCCTTTTGTTCCCTTTTTGAACAGATTGTGGAGAAGATGAATTTTGTAGTATGAGATACTACCTTGTGGAACTGTTTAGGTGGGGAAATAGTTGGAACTACCTCTGGTATCCTGTAGAGATGACCCCCCAGATTAATAATGACACTACGAGGTCGAGACGCATAGATAGCATGGCATTTCCACATATATGGATGGCCCAGGAGAACATCACAGACATCTAGTGGAGCAACATCACATAATACCTCATCCTTGAAGGGTTGGATGTCGTATGACAATCAACATTGTTGGCTGACATGAAGATCTCGTCCTTGGCGAAGCCACCCAATGTTGTATGGTTGCGGTTGTGGTGTTGTTGACAATCCCAACTGTTTGACGACCTCTACTGAGATGAGGTTCTTCTGGCTTCCGCTATCAACAAAAAAATGGAGCGGGGTCCCCTTCACCCACATCTGTGAATGAAAAAGGCACTCCCCCTCTTCTGGATCTGTTGGTTCTTCTGGTTGAATTTCTGCAGTCGCGACAATAGCAATGGGGTCTGCATTGATGATCTGTCTTTTACCAGTATTTTCGGAATCAAATTCTGAATCAGGGTTCGGATCCTTGTCTTTGATCTCGGCCACCAGTTAATGTTTTGAGCGACATTCATCGGTGTTGTGCTAGGGGATTTTGTGGAAATCGCACCATTTTTCGGTGTCCTTCTTTGTCTTCCCGTGACCCTTCTTTTCCTCTGGCTTGGACTAGTTTTCGGGAGACTGTTTGTTAGGGTTGTCTTTGTCATACTTTGGTTGTTGTGGATTTGCAGACACGAACTCCCGTTTGTTCTGGTGCTTAAATTTATGCTCGATTTTAACAGCATAACTATAGGCAGCACCGAGTGATGAGATGTCCAGGAAATCCATTTCAGTTTGGATGTATCTGTGTAGAGCCCCATGGTATTTCAGAACCAAATGTCGTTTGGAGTCTTTGATACCCAGCTTGGTGCACAAGGTATGGAAGCTATTGGTGAACTCCAAAACTTATTGGCCCCTCACTTGTCACAGTGTGGTCCATCTCATGTACTGGTCCTCATAGTTTCCAATAGGGTAATATTGTTCCTTTACTGCATCCACAAAAAAATCCCAAGTGGGGTCAACCCCATATATTCCAGACTCCTCTGTGGAAATCTGCTCCTAGTAAGTTTCTCACCAATGTTTGACATGGGGGAGAGCCTTAAGGAGTGCGAAGGTGATATTTTCCTTGTCTGAAAAAATTATGAACAGAGAAATAACCTTCTAGCAGATTTAACCATTTATCTAGGGCATCTGCATCTATTTGACCTTCAAATACGGGAATATCAAAATTAACCTGTACCTTTAAAGGCGAGGTGCCTCCAAAGTGGTCTCTTGATGAAGATGTGCCTGATGCTATCGGTAGGCGTTGAAGGATGTGGGAAAAATTCTCCATCATTTCGTCCCTCTGTCGCGTGAGAGCTTGCTCAAACAACAAACTGATAGGATCGTCTGCTCCATCATTTTTCTTTTCTTCCGCCATTGAGGTTTTCTTGGGTGTGCGAGAGAGATTGTCCTCAAGAGATACAAGCTCAAGACCCAACTTGCTATACTTGGATCTCGTCGGGGACATGCACTGAAAAATGATCAAGAGAAGCCTACTCTGATACCACTGATCTGGATTATTTTCGGCACGAAATGAGAGCAGAGATATAACACAAAAATATTCAGAGATATTGCAAGAGAGATAAAAATATAATAGAGATATAGAAGAAATATAACAAGAGTCATAGATATACAATAATACATGATTTCTACTAATGAAATAAATGTACATAGACTGTAAAAGTACAGAGTGAAAGACTCGCTAGAATGGTGGTAGCTTATCTCTGAGAAGATATGTGATGGCTACTCGCATCCACAAGAAGATGATTATTACAATGAGGCTCTAAGGACATTTTTAAAATAAGCAGGAATGTCAAAAACCCTAGAAATCCAAAAACCTAACTCTAGGAGATGAAGCACCAAAAGTCATGTGGGCCCCGTTTGGGTAAGTTGGTGCATCAACTTCCCGGGGTCATAACTTTTGCATACGATCTCTGTTTTAGGCGTATGATAGATCGTTGGAAATATATATCCGAGAACTACAACTTTGTTGTGAGAAAAATCGATCTATGATCCATGTTTCTCCCCATTTTCTCAAAAAACATTGTTTAGGGCCTCAAAATGGCCCCGGAAGTTAAACACTGTTAAAAATAGTAAATTACCAAAATTGCCAGAAACATGTTTTGGGCTTGTTGAAGAAGGTGGGTGGCCACCAATATCCACCTGGATCACCCTAGAACCTCCCTACCACCCTTAAATATAAACCTTTGCTACTGAAACTTATTACAGTGATATAATGTTCATCAATGACTTACCAATCTCATCATTGTTCTGCTACACTGCCCTGCTTTGTTTGCCTCACTGTCTTCATGCACACATCCTTGTGATTTATGTTCTTCTACCTTTTATGCTCTATGCACCATATCCATTCAATGCACCATTCCTCTTCTGTGCATTTTAGCTACTGCACTCTGCCTCATTCTACACACCTCCATCACTCTCAACCGCCCTCTACTCTCTTCTCTGTGTTGCATTTTTATGATCTCTGTGTATCTTTTGCATCCTCTATTCACAATGCTTCTGCATGCTCTCCCCATTTCTAGTGCTCTACCTGATCATCATTGCAACTCTTCATCATCTCTGGCGGTTAAAACCATGCTTCCATCATCACAGGGTGTTATGCCAAGATTCCTTAGCCTCTCCAGCAGTCGAGACTCTTCGTCTTCTCTGTCACAGTCGAGCTCATTCCCTCTGTTGCAGTTCCAGGATCCAATGGTATTTTATCTATCAATATCCTATATGATCAGTCTTCATTCCATTGGAAGATGCCTTGAGACTCTTCATATTCTCTGGCGATCACCCTGAAGTCTCTTCGAGTCTTCTGGCAGAAAACCGTCAATCGTTTCTAGCAGTTACATAGTGAGCCTATTGAGCCTTGTACCTTTGGCACCTTTCACCTTTCCTTTCACATGTGGCCTCAGGCGGTGACCACACACCTATTCAGAAGGTGATTTTGTGACTCGCGGTTCATGGATCCGGGGATGAGGCATCTCAACTCTCCAAGTTGTTATTGCCAAGACTAAGAGATGGAGCTTAGCACCACTAGATTATTCCCTTCACGTGACCATCGGTGGTGACCACAGGCTGCACCAAAAGGCTCTTTGTATTTCACAAACTTATGAACTTTATCGAGCTTGATCATTGGTCGAGATCTCCAATGATTTGATGGTCCAGATCTCATCGTGATCTCGCATATCACGATTCCTTTGATGAAGGGTCTCGACACTCCAAGTCATGATCACCGAGACTCTGAGATGGAGCTTAGAACCCCTAGCTTCTTCACCTCACATGACCATCGGCGGTGACCACAGGCTGTGCAAAAAGGTGCTTCGTATTTTGTGAACTTATGAACTTTATCGAGCCTGGTCAACGGTCGAGATCTCCAATGATTTGACAGTCCAAATCTCATTGTGATCTCGTATATCGCGATTCCTTTGATGAAGGGTCTCGAAACTCCAAGTCTCGATCATTGAGACTCCAAGATGGATCTTAGCATCGCTAGATACTTCCCTTAAGCCTTCGAAAATGTGACCTTGTCTATGACCATGGGCCAGACCTTATTGCGATTTCTCATATCACGAGTTGCAAGGTTAGAGCATTTCCTTCCTTTGACTTTCTAGTTGGCGAAAAGTTAATCCCTTGCCACATGTCCCTATTGGATCAACGATCCAGATCTTATCATGATTTTTCCACTTCACGAGCCTTCTTCATGCCTGATCAACGATCCACAATACTTGGTGATCTCAGGGTCCAGATCTTTTCGTGATCTCGCATATCATGATTCCTGTGATGAAAGGTCTTGATACTTCAAGTTGTGAACGCCGAGATGGAGATTAGAAATTAGTTCCTTCCCTTAAGACTTCGACGATGTGACCATGAGATATGACCACTCGTCAATCAAATGAGAACTTCTCTCATTTGACTTTCCAATCAACGAAACAATGATCTTTCACCATGTGTCCTATGGAACCAACGGTCCAGATTTTATCGTGATTTCACCATCTATCCTTCTTGAATCGTCGATCCAAATTTATCCTCAATCCAATGATGGTCGGACCTCGCACTTAGATCTAAAACCTGAGATCTTTCCTCCATCTGTGTGCTTGACCTATCTGAATTCAGATATGACAGTCAACGAGAATTCTCAATGAAATCCAATGATCATTGTCGCTTCTCCTCCTGAGCTTACATTGTTCCTGTTTTTCCATTGTTGCACACTCTGATCTTGCCATCAATGACAAGCACACTCTGCCTCTGCATGCACCTCTGCTCTATCTCTTATGATCTCCACGAGATTTCTCTGCTGCGTCTCCCAAAAAAACTTCTGGTGCTTGCCTGGCACATTGTACCTGTACTCAAGCCATTATCATTGTTGTGCTTGCCATCAATGACAAGCATACACTACCTGTAAAACATGCCAACACATGTTTGATGTTTTACCTTTTTGAGGACAGATTCTCTTCTAGATCTCATAGATGTAAGTGGAAGAATGGCCTAGATGACTCAGTTTATATCATTATATTTTTTTATGCAGGTTGATATCAGATGATATTATATTTTTGGAGACTATGTGTCTCTGGACAATATTTGTATTTTATTGTGGTGGATGTGATCCAATGGTAGTGACAGTGTGTCACTATTTAGTGGTCATGTGCTACCAGGAGTGGTTGTGTACCACTGGGTAGTAGTTGTGTACTACTATGGATAGACACAGTTGTGTTCTATTGAATGTCATTGTTCTAATTTCCATGGAGACTATCACTAGTGTTGGAAATGATTACCAGCTAGATGGATAGTCAATATGTTGATGGACATACATACTCCCTATCAAAAATGGTCCAGGATATTCATTCTTCTAGGACACATGTCTCGATTAGAAGAATAGTCCTTGTAGCCCATGGTGCAACTTCCAACATCTTTTGGTACCATTATTCTTCTAGGACATATGTCTGGATTAGAAGAATGGTTCTTGTATCACTCTGTGGAGTGAGTGAATTATTCAACATCATGCTCGATTACTCAGATGGAGTATGGCTTTGAGATATGATGTAGTTGATGTTATCAGATGATACTGATGGTGATGATGGTGCTCATGATTTGACCATGAGATAGCTTCTATGGCTATGATGATGCTACCGATTGAGTGGTTTGTTTTTTCTCAAGACCATTTCCTTTAATACCTCCCTATCTAGGAGGGAGTGTTGATATTATATTATTTTCGAGAGGTATTAACCTCCACGTGTAACCTCAGAAAAGACTAGAATATTCCAGGAAGCAAGAGTAACCCTAAAACGTTGGATAATAACCCTAGGAGACAAGTTGGCTTAAGAGAATATTAATTATCAAGTTATTTTCCTCCAGGAAGAGAAGTTGGCCTAGTTAGGTGACTTGGAGTAGTATAAATAGAGGGCGCTAGAGATCATTTGTACACACTCTCTCTCAAAAATGCATAATACTAGTGGTGCACAAGTATGGAGAGGAGTTGTGGTTGTGGCTACTGCAACTAGCATTTTCATTTTTGGCTTGTACTTTCTCTTTGGTTATGGTTTGGACTTTATTCCTGGTATGCTAGATCTAGAGAGAGGTACGATACCTTGATTGGATATCGGTTATAGGGTTTTCTTCCAGAATTATTATCTCTACCAAGGTTAAGGTGGTCAAGGGTGGCCTTTGTGCCTATGGTTGGGTGAGAATATTTATATATTGTCTATGGTGAAATGAGCACACCTATTATTCTAACATGGGGGTGACATTGTTGTTGAGAATTGGAACAAAAATGTCTATGGTTGGGTGGAACATCCTTGCTATGCAACCAGTTAGTGAACCATTTTTCTTAAGATAAGTTCTCTTTATCATATGTTTCTCTGTTGTATATTTATTTATGTTATGTATGAATTATTGTCTCTGAAATTTGTATGTTATAACATGCATGCTTGCTAGTTATTAGTATGCATGGAATCCTTAAACATTATTTACACTATAACATGAATCTTTATTATTGGATGTATTTTTATCATGTTTATTTCATGCTTATTTAATAATTAATGGGCATCAAAATTTGAATTTCATTTTAGAACAAAGTTCTTGAGGTAGCATGCCCAACCAGGGGTGGCTAGGTACATTACAAATTGGTATCAGATCCTTTGGTTGAAACACTAGACTGGTATGGGCCAAAACTGTTGGACATGGTATAATGTGTTGGAAAATTAGTTTCCATTGATGTCAACCATGGAAGGAATATGTAGAAGAGCCCATGGGAGGAAAGAAAATTTTAGGATAAATAACATTGCAGATATCACAGAGAAGCCATAACATCATGCATACAGAGATATTTTGTAAAGGATCATGGAATCATGATGGTTCCATTTTGAATTTCGGGAGAAATCAAAACCATTGAATCAAGGAAGATCTAGATCGTTAGATCGAGAATTAGGTAAACAAGGACCGTCAGAAAAAGGTGAAGCCAGAAGCTGGGAGATATTAAGTCCCAACCATCAAACTGAATTGGTCGATCATCGGTCGTTGATCGAAGCAAAGAAGGAGATAGAAAACTATGGAACTTCACCACCTCGGTGATTATTGGAGATAGGGCAGGAGCATGAAATCCCGAAGGTCGAAGTCATGAAATCCCACCAACCATTAGCTCAGGAGTACAAGGATAGCAAAGTTTCGAGACTCCAAAACTTTGCCACTTTGTTGATTACTAGATGTTGTAGGAAAATCTCCCTGCTGACAGGTAGATTGTCTGAAAGAGATAGACCCTAACTCTAATACAAAAAATGCTTAACGTGGACACTGACTTCCTTTCATATCTACACAAACTAATACATGAGAAGGAAGGATGATAGAGGTACATTTTAATCGACGTTTGTCCCTGCACGCTCTGAGTTGAATTCTGAACTCTCGCTCCTCGATGAGTCCTGTAGACAAACAAAGTACGACCACTTCCTACTCTATTGATGTTAGCTTGAAAACAGATCTATCTATCAACGATAAGTTCATGTAAAATCAGACACAAACTAGAAAGAAACAGGCCAAGCATGTCATATTAATGAGAATAACGACAACAATACTTACAATCGTAGATGCGAATGCGACAGCTTCATCAAGTCCCCTTTGTCTAACCCTTGCTCGACAGATCCACAACCTGGATGATAGAAGCTTCACTGATCACTCTCCTTCAGTTGACTATGTGTTTCCTATGAGATCATAGGTTTCATGCTAGCAATTCTTCCCCCTTCCAGCACCACTTATGAGATCATAAGTTTGGTGCAATCCTCTCTTTCTAGTCGCCTTTCACCATTAGAAAGATTTCTTATATAGCCTTGGAGAGGCTTTAACCACTTGAGATATCCTTGGGGAAGTTGAGGATTTTCCTCCTTTAGTTGAGGATCTGCCCTAAGATTATGGTTGGACTAGGGATTTGAATCCAACTGCCTTCCAAGAATGAAAGGATCCTTCCTCCATTCATCTCAACAACTTAACTAGTGCCCAGAATAGGTATCTCTCCCTCAAAAGGACCATCAGAGCGTTGTAGTGCTCCCTGGTAGGCTTTAGGGGGGCGCCAACACTCTCAAAATCTATAGTGGTCCCTCAAAAGGGCTAGAGGAGCTTTATAATGCTCCCTGATAGTGTAAGGGGGAGCATTGACACTCCCAGAATAGGTATAGGGGAGTGCTCTCCTTCAAAAGCTCAGTTTTTTGAGTGTTTTCAGATGGAAAAAGGTTCATGATCCTGCTGACTCATTTATCCTCTTCCAAATCAAATGTTTGAGGTGTTTCAAGTGTCTTTCTCATGTCGTTATAGGCATGACATAGGCATCATGACAGTATGCTTCCCTGACACTTGCGATACTTGTGAGAAAAATGCGACACTTGCGACACTTGTAATGACGACACTTGCGACACTATCGAAGTGAGTAATTTTGACGTGTAACACTAGAGACCAGTAAAATCCACAAAGTGTCGAAGGATGAATTAGGGAATTCACATAGATCGTTGATCTAATATCCCTTTGGGACTTTTCTCTACCATTAGACAAATCAGTGGAGTGATGGCGTACACAATTCAATGTACATAACTCTAGGGGAGTTGAACAAATTGAGAGTTGTAATATTTCGTAGTGCCAAAGTCCCGAAATGAATAAGAATCGTCCATCCCAACAGTTGTTTAATTCCTAACTATTGGATTAAGCTAGTATAAGAATAGTGTAAGCAGAGGTGTTAACCAATGGTAAATAATTATATTCACCTTATGAACTATTCAACAGGTCAAACTCTGGGAGAATTTGAAGATCAAAAAGGGAGAATATCTCGAAGACCGAAGTCTGAAGGACCTGGCTTCATCGTCAGTCACACGATAAGGTAAAAGGGGTTTGATTAGAGCGAAGGGACAGAAGTAAAAGAGTCTACAAAGATAGAAAAATGGCTAAGTGTTGGACTTATAGTGAGTATGTGAGTCCACGAGTCTAAAAAGATAGAAAAATGGATAAGTGTTGGACATATTGTGAGTCTGTGAGTCTGTGAAGAAGTGGAAGAATGGTTAAGTGTGAGAATTTTCGGATGGACTTATGAAAATAAGGTTTATTATTTAGTGATTCCGTGAGTTTGAATAGATGGAAAAACAATCTAAGTGATGATTTTTTTGGGGGGAACTCATGAAAGAAAGAATTCTAATACAGTATGGGAACACAATTGTACTTAATTTCATGGATCTTGTTAAATTATTTTATCCTAACAAATTTTTTTGGTTGCACATTTTGCAAAATTAGGTAGTATAACCATATCAATTCAAGATAAGGATGCATACTCAAGAAATGGAGGAAGGAGATGGAGCCTTTAGTCATGAAAAATAATCTAATGGTCAAAATATTAGGGTTGGTAATGTAGAGACAGAATCAAATGGGAACAGGAGCAGAGGGGAACAATAAAACTTAATAGAGACTGTGAGAATCCTGAAAATAGAAGTGCATAATTACAAAGAAGACAATGAGAGGTCAATGAGAGAATAAAATCAGATACATGCTCAAGTATTGCAAAGACTAAATCATTTGCATGGGAAATCAAGGAATGGATCGGACTTAAGGGATGAGGAAGAAGAAATATATCATGGAAGAAGGGGTAACTACCGAAGAGCTTCTCATTCAAGAAGTGCTAACAAAACTCATAGAAATCACTCCCATCCTTACTTAGAAAGATAATTTTATGCATCTGAAGACTCCATATGCAGTCCAAAAGTGTCCCCTATTAGGCACCAAAGAAGAAGTCATGAATTGGAAAATTTGCAAGGAGAGTTGAGAAAACTTAAGCCACCATCCTTTGATGGTGAAAGAGAAAGGGAAGATTATGTTGAAGCATGTCTTCTTGGACTCAAGAGGTATTTTCAGTTGCATAACTACTCCTCAAACCTAGAATAAATAATTTCCACATACCATTTACATGGGAAAGTTTGTATGTCACGGGATCATCTGATGAAAGTTGAGCACAATAATGAGAGAAGAATCACTTGGAAGCAGTTCAAGAAATATTTTCAGAAGGAGTACATTTTAGAGAACTTATATGACATGAAAATGCAAGAGTTATTTGAGTTAAGATTGGGAAGCATGACCATGATATAATATGAGAAGAGGTTCTTGGGATTGCTGAACTATGTAGGATTTATCAAATATGAAAAAGTGAAGATGCAAAATTTTTTAAGTGGACTTCCATCCTTTTATAAAGAGAAGATTCAATATGATGAGCCTAGGACATTGACTGAGACTATTAGGAAGGCTAAGTAAATGTATGAGCAAGGAAAGGGCAGAGAATCCATGCATAAATATTGGAAGGATAAGAAGAAGGATAAATATGATCATAGGAGGAAGGGGTTCAAACCTCCTTTCATTAGAAACAACCCTAATAAAAATCAACAAGATCAATTTTCTAAGGAGGAATCCAAGAAAGAGGATTCCTTGGGGAAAATAGGAATACTATCAATCCAATGTTGGGGGTGCAAGGAAAATAACCTATACAAGGTTTCCCCTCACAGAGGAGATAAAGAGAAGACCATGCACAACATCCAAGAGGCTACAATAGTGAAGTACATGGGAAATATATATGCATCCTTAGAAGATCGACAAGTAGAGTACCAGTCCAATATGATCAAAGTGGAAGGTAAGATCATTAATCATCATGTTTCTATTTTAATTGTTTCAGGGGTATATCATTGTTACAATGATCCTAAAATAGTGGATAGATTACATTTGGATAAAAGTAATCTAGGGACGTCAAGTTTGGTTCAACTAGCCACTGGAACCAAAATAAGGATCAATAAGGTTGTTATAAGTTGTCCAATAAATCTTAATGGAGTAAATACAGTTGTTGATATGAATATCATTCCATTAGGATATTATGAAATCCTAATTGGAATAGATTGGTTGGATCAACCCCATGTTTTCCTAGATTGTCATAAGAAGGCATTTACATGTCTCGGTGAAGAAGGAAAACATAGCACTATGAAAGGAGTTCCAAGACCCATTTCTATAAGGGATATTTTAGCCTTACAACTGAAGAAATGTTTCAGGAAAGGATGCCAATTGTATGCATCTCATGTGGAAGAGTCAGAAAATACAAAAGGGCCAAGCCTTGAATGTTTTCTAGTATTTCAAGAGTTTGAAGATGTATTCCAAGAAATACAAGGATTTCCACCAAAGAGGGAGATAGATTTCTCTATTGATTTAGTACCAGTAGTTTCCCCAATATCAAAAACACCTTACAGAATGAGTACACCTGAATTGAAAGAATCACAGATGCAGTTGGAAGAGTTTTTGAATAAAGGGTACATACGTCCAAGTGTTCCACCTTGGGGAGAACTAGTACTCTACGTCAACAAGAGGGATGGAACATTGAGGTTGTGTATAGAATTTAGACAATTGAATAAAGTCACTATGAAGAAAAAATACCCTCTACCCAAAATTGATGACCTCTTTGATCGGCTAAGAGGAGAAAGGATATTTTCAAAGATAGACTTGAGATCAAGATACAATCAAGTAAGAATCGAGGAAGAAGATATCAATAAGAAAACCTTTAGAACTGGGTATGGGTATTATGAGTTTGTAGTGGTTCCATTTTGACTGATCAATGCACCAACTATCTTTATGTTCTTAATGAATGTCATATCCATAAATTATCTAGATAAGTTCGTCATTGTGTTCTTGGATGACATAATTATTTATTCTAAGTCCGAGGAAGAGCATGAACATCACTTGAGGTTGTTGTTACAATTATTGAGGGAACAACAACTCTATGCCAATCTTAGTAAGTTTTATTTTAACCAATAATATATCTGTCACTTGGGACACATTATTTCAGAACAAGGCATAACAGTAGATCTAGAAAATATTGAATCCATTAGAGGATGGCCAACACCCAGGAATGTTTCAGAAATCATATCTTTTATGGGATTAAATGTATAATACAAAATATTTATAGAAGGGTTCTCTAAGATTTCTCATCCCATCACTTCTTTGAAAAAGAAGGGAATTAAATTTGAATGGACAAATGAGTATCAAGAGAACTTTAATTTGTTGAAAGAATTACTTACTAGTGCACCTATTTTAAATATTGCTGACCCAAATGAAAGTTTTGTGGTATGTATAGATGCATGCAAGGAAGGACTTGGTGGATTCCTCACTCAAAATGGACATGTCATTGGTTATGAGTCCATAAAGATTAAATAACATGAGAGGAACTATGCCACACATGACTTGGAACTTGTTTCCATTGTTCATGCATTGATTATGTGGAGGAATTATCTCATGGGGAAGAGATTTGAATTAAGAAGATACCATAGTGGTCTGAAATATCTTTTTGAACAACCAACTTTGAATGTCAGGAAAATGAGATGGATGGAATTTTTAAGTGAATACGATTTTGACATCAAACATATCAAAGGAAAAGAAAATAAATTTGTTGATGCACTTAGTATAAGAGTACATCTCATGCATGCTACAACCAATAGTATGCATCAATTAGATTTAAAGAGTATAATTTTAGATGTTGTTGTTATAGATCAACATTACCTACAGCTAAAGGAAAGATTACAGTGGGAAAATGTACAATAGAAAATTAAAGAATATGAGATGAAGGAAGATGGATTACTTATGCATAAAAATATAATTTATGTTCCTAGTTCTGAAGAACTTAGGAATTCAGTATTACAAGAAATGCATAATGTTCCATATGTCAGACATCTCGGTTACCAAAAAACAATTACAGTGGTAAGAAGCCAATTCTTTTGGCCAAGAATGAAGAAATATGTTGTTGATTACATTGCCAGATCTATGAAATGTTAGAGAGTGAAGGGTGAGCATAGGAAGCCAATGGGTTTGCTACAAACATTACCAATTCCAGAGAAGAAATGGGAAGTGGTAACCATTGATTCTATAACTAAATTGCCCAGGTAAACAAGACAACATGATTCACTCATGATAGTGGTTGATAAATTGGCAAAGGTTGCTCTTTTTTTACCTGTAAAATGACTCATACAGTATCTAATATTGTAGAAATTAACATGAGGGAGATTGCTAGGTTGCATGAGATACTTAAGACAATTGTTTCAGATATAGATACAATGTTTACTTCAAATTTATGGAGGGGATTGTTTAAAGTATTTAGTAGAAATCTAAAATTTAGCACAACATACCATCCACAGTCATATGGGAAGACAGAGAGAATCAACCAAGTAATTTAATACATGTTGAGAATGTATGTGATGGATAAGCCACCTAAGTGGGAATATTACTTGCACTTGGTTGAGTTTTCCTATAATAATGGGTATCAATCTTCATTGAAAATTATCCCATTTGAAGATTTGTATGGTAGGAAATGAAATACTCCAGTGAGTTGGGACAACCTAGCAGATAGAGTGGTACTTGGGATAGAATTTCTCAAGGACATAGAAGACCAGATGGTTAGAATTAAGCTAAATTTAAAGGTAGCTCAAGATAGATAGAAAAATTTAAAGTAGGGGAGCAAGAACAAGACATCTAGAGAATTTAAAGTGGGGGAGCATGTTCTTTTGAAACTGAAGCCCAATAAGAGCTCATTGAAGTTGGGTAGTTGTAAAAAGCTAGAAGCCATATTTTGTGGTCCATTTGAGATATTGGACATAATAGGGATAGTTGCATACATGATTGCATTGCCTGATTCCATGAATGTGCATAATTTATTTCATGTCTCATTGCTAAAAATTATGTACACGATACTAACCATGTTATTGATTGGGATCTAATGCAGGTGGAGACAGAGGGAGACTTTCAAATCCATCCAATGTGCATATGGAACAAAAAAGTCAAAATGCTCTAGAATCGAGTGATAGAGCTGGTAAAAGTTGAGTGGATCTGTTACGGTCTTGAAGATGCTACTTGGGATCATGAAGATAATAGGATCTAATGCATCCTTCCTCATCCTATTGTGTCACTATTGTAAATCCTTCAATACTATCCCAAATTGTTCTTAAGGGTCAAGATCTACTTGGTCTAACATGTCATTAGGTAAAAGTGTATTTCTTATTTTATTTCTTTAGTATGCATTTGTAGTTATAAAATTAGATGGTCACGATATGTTCCCAATATAGAGTGATCCTACGGTTCATATCCTCCTCGATCCTAATGACTACATTGATCCATGAATTAGCACCCGATTGGTCCTTGATATCTAATTAAAGAGAATAGAGGATCATTTTTTGATGATCAATTTTGAGAAACTCTCTTGTAAAATATCTCTTTAATCATTTTATTTTTCATTAATAAATTTCTCCAAGTGGTCGCGTTGGCTGGGGTAGTGGATGTTTCCCCGTAGGGGTTTTACCACGTCAAAATATTTGTGTGTTGATATTTGATCTGGTTGTGTGAGTGGTTACTTAAGTTTTTTTATCCTCTATTGGAATACATGTGTTGACAAACATGGTATCAGAGCATGTTTCAAGACATGCTCTCGTTGTAGATCGAGATCATGAAGATGATTTGCCTCATCTATGGTTTCTTTCATTTCTTCACATTTTTGGGTTGAGAGAACTATTCCATTGCATTTGTAGAACTCGTTTCATTCAGTAACACTTTTCGTTTCACTTGAAAAGGTTTTTGTTTTCCCAAGATATGACCATTTCAGTCAAATCTAGAGGTATAAAGCCTGAATACGCCCTTTTAAAATTTTTGCAGAGTATTATTTCAGTTTGATATTGTTTGTTTTCGGGTTTCTACTCTTTTAGATATACATATGCTCTTTTCCCCATGTCCCGTGTGATATCAACAAATCAAAAATAAATAGGAAAAGGTGCATTTTCTGGGTAAGCTAACCGAGATCTAACCCTTGCTGTCATCAAGAAGCAAAATTGTTTTCTTGTGTGAAAAGAGTTTTTTATGAGCACGCTCTCCAAGGCCATCTTCCACCACCACAACAACAACAAAAAAAAACCCAATCCTCCTTCTAAACAATACAATATGTTTTTATATCTCACTTGGTTAAAAGTTGCCTTATTAAGTAAGATGTCTTGAGTTCAAGTCTCTTTTTTGTTACTTTTTTTGAAAAAGTACATGCATCCATTGTAAAGTGTATTTCAGTTCAAGCATAAAAGTGAATCACTATAAGTAGATTAATATTTTATTTTAAACTTATTTATTTTTCATGCAACTTTATTTTATAAAGTAACTTCATTGTAAAAGTGCTCCCCGCTTATTTTTATAAAAGTGGGTCACGTCACAAAACAACATATTCGTAAAAGTGAGGTCATAACTTTCACATCCGAAGTTCATTTTCAGTCTCGTTTTTTTAAAACCACCTAATTTTTCTATATCTTACCATCCATATCATCAGTTTCAAATCCATATTATCTACATATTTAATATGGCTTCTTCCAGTGATCTTTTTCTTACCAATACCAACTACTTCCAATGGAAATCCCATATGAAGGATTTGTTAAGAAGTAAAGGCATGTACCATATTACCTTGGGAAAAGAAAAAGAATCCATTGATGATGAAAATAAATTCAAATGGGCTAATAGGAATGATGAATCACATGGAATAATCAAAATGTCCATCTCTCATGATTTAAGGTTCCACCTTCAAGAAATTCATGACCCCGATGAAGCTTGGGAAAAGCTTGAATCTGTGTTTGGTAGACACAATATGATTCGAGAACATCAGTTAGAAAATCAGATATTGACTTAAAGTCCAAATGATTTTTCTTGCATTGAATACTATCTCTCTAATTTTTAAAAACTCGAAATTTTATGTGAAGAATGTAACATAAAATTGGAGGAAGAGTGGTGCATATATATTACTCTTTATAAGATAGGTAGTGCATATTCTATGTTTGTATCTACCTTTTATTCCATGAGAGAGGATCTAGGGAAAGCTTATAAAAAACCCACTCCTGATTCCTTTTGTGATACTTTGATTAGATAGGAAGATAAGCTTGTACAACTTGGAGTGATCAACACTGAAGGTACCTCCAATAGATCCTTATTTTCCCAACAAAAATATAAACCCAAGAATCCCAAGAAGCAACAACCTTGCCACAAAAAAAAGCAAAACAAAGGTCCCAAACCCACTCAAAAAATTTCAACTCCTAATGGTGACAAAGGAGCAAAATAAGAAGACTGATAGACATTGCACGTTTTGTGGTAAAGATGATGATGATTCCAAATGTTTCAAGATGGAAACTATAGAAGTAGCGATGAAGAAGCACATCATCAATATTGGTTCTACTTCTTCTTCATCTCATGGACATGCACTTTCTGCTTCTAGTTTCTCCTTCAATGAGACTTCTACTTCTTCTTTTGATGAGTGACTTATTGATTCTGGAGAATATTTTCATATGGATAAGGATAATGCCATATTTTCTATTCTAAACGAATGTAACAAAAAGAAAATATTTTTTGGTGATGATAGATATCTCAGTGTTGTAGGATCTAGAATAGTTCAAGTAGATAATGGTCATTTCAATGATGTATTATGTGTTCCAAGTCTTTCCTGTATCCTTCTATTAGTATATCAAATCACTCATTCAGGTGAAGGTAAAACCGTGGAGTTTTCACCTCACCAAGTTGTAATCAAGGATCTTAAAGATCTTAAGCATGTTCTTTCAACTTGAATTGTTGATTATGTTACCAGGTTGTACAAGTCTGATAAATTTGGGTCATCATCTTTTCCATTAGTTTTTGTTGCTCATAGAGATGACTTGAGAAAACTTTGGCATGGGCGGTTTGGTCATCTAAATTATCGCTCATTGTAGCAACTATGTAATCAACAGATGGTGAGTGGTATTCCTCTTGTTTCATGCAGATATAGTGTTTATGTCGGTTGTGTTCTCGAAAAACATCATTGGGAAATTTTTGACAAATGTGCCTCTTGGCATACCTCGGGCCCTTTGCAGCTTGTTCACGGTGACTTGTGAGGTCCACTTTCTTCTCCTTCTTTTTCTGGGTGCAAGTATTTTTTAAATTTCATTGATGACGTTTCCAGGCATACTTGGATTTACTTATTAAAACTGAAGAGTGAAGTTTTTGACAAGTTTTTGGCCTACAAGGCCCTTGTAGAAAAGCAATCTTGACATCAAATTCAAAGGTTAAGAAAAGATAATGGAGGCGAATATGTGAACAATAATTTTACAAGTTATTGCACTACACAGGGCATCCAAATGCAACACATTGTTCCATATACACCACAACAAAATGGCGTTGCCAAGAGAAAGATATGCACATTAAAAGAAATTCCTAACTGTATGATCCAATCTAGGGGATTAAGTCTAAAGTATTGGGAAGAAGCCATTGACTATGAAAATTACATAGTAAATCACACTCCCACAAAGGATATTAAAAATATAACATTGAAAGAAGCATGGACTAAAATTAAACCAGATGTAAGACACTTATGTGTATTTGACAGTATAGAACGAGTTCACATTCATGATGAGAAAAGGAAATCATTGCACCCTAAAAGTGAGAAGTGTATATTTGTTGGCTATTTTGAATATTTCAAAGGTTACAGACTTATTCAACCACATTGTAATGAAATTATTATTATAAGAGATGTTAAATTTGATGAAAATCTCTTAGCCCATGAGCCTAATTCGATGATTGTGCCTTCTTCGGCCTGCAAGCCATCTTAGGTTTTTGTTCCTTCTTCTGTTCCTATTCTGGTTTCTTCTTTAGATGATAACAGTGAGAATGAAAATCCACCTCTACTTGCTCAACTTCCTTCAGACGAGTCCATTGAACATGAACCAATGCTAGCACCACCACTTCCAACATGGGTCAATTCAACATGAGAAGCAATTGGTGATATTGTCGGTGATCCTTCAGATCAACATTAGACACGTTCTTAGTTTCAATGAGCCTATTCTCTTTTGGCTCAAGTTTCAAAGAATCATGATCCAGAGACATTTGAAGAAGCTTCAGGTCATCCATATTGGGATACAACAATGAATGAAGAGTATCGTTCTTTAATGGAGAATGATACTTGAGATCTTGTACCTCTTGCAAAAGGAAGAAAAGTTTCCATATGTAAATGGGTCTACAAAACTAAATATGCATCAAGTGGAAGTGTTGAAAGGCATAAGGCTCGGTTAGTTGCCAAAGGATTTTCTCAAGCTGAAGGAATTGACTATAATGAAAAAATTTCTCGAGTAGTCAAAATGAATTCCATCCACCTTGTTCTTGCCCTTGTTGCCTCACATAAATGGGAGGTCCATTAGATGGATGTTAAATATTCCTTATTGCATGGGTATTTGAAAGAATAAATCTATATGGAACAACCTCTCGGTTATGTCCATAATGACTCTAGCCTTGTTTGTTGACTTAATAAATCTCTTTATGGTCTTAAGAAAGATCCCCGAGCTTGGTATGCCAAAATGAACAACTTTCTTATTGAAACTAGATTTTATAGATTCCATTATGATCCTAATGTCTATACCAAGAAAGTAGAAATCCATCTCATAATCCTTGTCCTTTATGTTGATGACCTTATCCTTACTAGTAGTGACTCAAAAATTTTAAACCATGTGAAAACCAAACTTAGAAAGAAATTTGAAATGACAGACTTAATATTTTTGCACTATTTCCTTGGTATCCAAGTTTTGCAAACCAATGAATAAATTTTTCTTTCCTAGTCTGAGTATGCTTGTGACCTTGTTTGTTACTTTTACATGGGAGATTGTAAACCAACCCCTTCTCCCTTCCAGTCTGGATTCAAGCTTGTTTCCACCTATACTTCTCTCAGAGTTGATGCCACCTTGTACCGTCAGTTAGTTGGTATCCTCTTATACTTGACTAATACCTATCTTGATCTTTCCTTTGATGTTGGTCTTGTTTCCCGGTATATGAAAACACCCCATGAAATCTATTGGAAAGAAACTAAAAGGATACTTCGGTATGTCTGGGGTACAGTTCAGTTTAGGATACATTACAGTTCAGGGGGACTCCTTTATTAGTTGGTTTCACTGATTTAGATTGTGATGACCAACCTAATGATTATAAGTCTACTATAGATTATGTTTTCATCCTTGGTTCAAGATCTATCACTTGGGCCTGTAAGAAACAAAAAGATATTGAAATTTCTTCAGTAGGAGTAGAGTACCGAGCAACAGTAAATGTAATTCAAGAAGCCTTGTGGCTTCGATATATCCTTTCAGAGTTTGGATTCCAGCAACAACATCCAACCAACCTTTGGTGCAAAAATCAGAGTTCCATCAAGCTCGCCAAAGACCCAGTTCAACATCAGCGCATCAAACACATTGAGCTACACATGCACTTCATCAGAAAGCTCATTCATGATCAAGATATGGAAGTGCTCTTTTTCCCTAGAGAAGATCAAGTTGCAGACATTTTCACAAAGTCTCTTATAGAAGCGAAGGTTTCCAAACTTTGATTTATGTTAGGAGTTCAGGAAGTTTTCATTAAGGAGGGATAGGCTCTAATTCCTCCTTCCTTCTCCTATTGTGTCACTATTGTAAATCCTTAAATCATATCCCAATTTGTTCTTAAGCACGGATGTTAGGATATTTAGACACTTAGGAGTTAGTTAAGATCTACTTTGTCTAACGTGTCATTAGGTAAAATTGTGTTTCCTAGTGATTTTCTTTAGTATGCATTAGTATGCATTTATAGTTAGGAAATATGACGGTCACGATATGTTCCCAACATAGAGTGATATGACGGTTCATATTCTCCTTGATCTTAATGGATACATTGATTCGTGTCTTAACACCCGATTGCTCCATGATATCTATTTAAAGAGCATGGAGGGTCATTTTAGGATGATTGATTGTGAGGAACTCTCTATAATATTTTCCTTTTTCATTAATAAATTTCTCCAAGTGATTGCATTGGTTGGGGCCATGGATGTTTTCCTGTAGGGGTTTTACTACATCAAAATATCAGTGTGTTTATCTTTGATCAAGTTGTGTGAGTGGTTATTGAAGGTGTCTGTACTTTGTTGGAATAGTTGTGTTGTCGAACAAAGATGTCATGCGGGCAAGGTACCCGCAACATTTTGAATAAATTTTGATTTTTGTTTTGTATATGCACTAAGGACAATTCCAAAATAAGGGGGAGGGTAATGTAATACCCTGGTTTTGATACCCCATATTAAATAATGTATTTTTTTAATTTATGAAAGGCCAAAGTTCCCAAACAATTAAAGAGGCCAACATTCCTAGGAAATGTAATGCTATGATCATTATTAATAATAAAATACATTGTTGGATGAAAGACAAACAAGGAAAAGCATTATAGGGCCTATGTTCTGCGAGAGGTGGGGGTTAACTATTTTAATGGAGAGAAGTGGTTACATGATCTTCTTGGGGAAGGCCATGTGGTTCTTGATTGCAAGTAAATATTTAAACCCATCTTGTGGGTTGTTTAGGGGGTTATTCTTCTTCACTCACCATGTTCACTAATTTTTCATGGTTCACACCTTTCATTATTGTTGGTCACTATAATTGCTTATTAATTGAAACAATCAAGTGTCACATAAATTGTCAACCCAGGGAAGTCTGTTTATTTCAAAGCCAATCACACACTGTATATGCTCAATCTCAAAAGCAATCCAAAGTTGTAGTAAAACTAATCACACCTTGCTTTGAACAAACTAAAGTTCTACTCTAAATTACAGTAAAAGTAATCTATCTATTGCAGATTTTAATATTCAAAAAGGAAAATAATTATCAGAAGAATCCTGGATTACATTAAGAAACAACAAACTAGGAAAAGGGAACCTTTTAGCACACTGCAAAGAAGAATAACTATTCTGTAACAGAGAACATGACCCTATTCCCCAAAGTAGGAACCTTCAGCACCTATCTCTGACTATCACACTTTCATAAACTCATTCTGCAAATAGAATTACCAATCAAAATGATTAACAATTACTGAAGACTAATTAATATGTAACAGAGAAAAGGACCCTATTCCCCAAAGTAGGAATCTTCAGTACCTGTCTCTGACTATCACACTTTCATAAACTCATTCTGCAAACAGAATTACCAATCAAAATGATTAACAATTACCTAGGATTTAATTGTATGAAAACGATGTAACAATCAGTGGAAACAGAGTTTCATCAAATCAGAGTTTTAACAAGGTATAGATAAAAAAAAATACAATCACACTACAGAAACTAATGGGTGAATCTTGTGAAGAAGGTGGGCCCTTTCCTTCTCACAAGATCCTCTAGAAATAAAAGGAATTAAGAAGGAATGCTTAGAATGATCTTTTATTCATCTGTCAAATGGGACAAGTTACAATATCCAAAGTGAACATGCTCTTTCTTTGTAATTCACTTCTAGATAAGCCTTTCATAATCTCCCTCTAATGCTAATTTCTCCACTATTTAGAGAGGAGAATCCTCTTAATACAATTAAGCATAAAATTACATGTGTACATACAAATCCTATTCTTAGTCTGATCTAATCTTCTATGATGGAATAGGATATTCTGATCTCCCGTAGCAAAATGTTGTTACAGTGGTTGGAATGGTGTTGGCTTGAGGTACATCTGTTGCGATCGGTGTAACAACTTCTTTATTTATATTTTCTTGTTACTGTTGTTTGTAAAATATTGTTTTAGCGTCACAAATCATGGACTGTTTCAGCAACGAGATTTGCGTCGTGTTTGACTGTTTTAGCAACATGGTCTCAAGCAATAGCGATGGTTGTAATGGTGTTGACTTAAGGTACAGTTGTTGCGGCCAGTGTAAGAACTCCTTCTTGTTACTGGTGTATGTGAAATGTTGTTTCAGCATCACAAATCGCGGACTGTTTCAGCAACGGGATTTGCATACTGTTGACTGTTTCAACAATGTGGTCTTCAAGCAGCAACAGTATATTAACTGTAGTTCAAACTATTTCAGCCACTGATTAATGGCAAAGTATGAGAGTAATGTAAAATTACATGTAAAACAAATTAAACATATAGCAAAGAGAAGAAATGTTATATACCTTTGGGAAAATGGATTAAGGTAATAATGTAGGATTAAATATGAGTGGGAAAATGATGTAATGATAGAAAAAAGTATGAGCAAAAAGGTACATTATAGGGTCCGAACATCCCCTCCAACTAAAAAGGTTGCATGTCCTTAGGCAACTTCAATCTTAATCAGAATCTGGATACCGACTCTGAGCATGCAAATTACTTAAGCAGTAGCTATGGAAAGTATTGTTTGTTGGAGATCTGAATCCTTGAACACGTTGTAGCCTTTGTCAGGCTGTTGCTTCAACCTTCTTGGGAAACTTATGATGAACTTGATACTTCTCTGTTGGCATCCATAGAATGGGAAAATGGAACTGATAACCTATCCAATTTTCAGCACATTGTTGGACACATTTGATGTAACTAGGTACCCAGGACATTGCTATCTCAAGATTGGTAGGACTAAAGGGATTGTGCTCCTGCCTTTTCTCAAAAGATTGTTGCCAAAACATGTTATTTGATTTTAAGGCAACAGTCTCTGTGGATTTAATAAACTATTGACAATCCTGAAGTACTGTTGCCTGTAGTTGCTGTATCTATTGAGTCATCCCTGGTTTCTTCAAAAATTGATAATATTCTGCAACAAAGGTGGCAACGTTCTGTGGTTTTGGCCGTATCTAGAGGAGACAGTTATCTTCATTGTGCTTGGCAGCTAGAAAATCATTCTTCCACGTAATCTGGTTGGTAAGGAAGGAGACAAGTGCTCAAATCTGGATATCACCAACAAGAGGGTTAAGGTTAAGTTGTATGTTCTCAAGAATGGCTTCATTATGAATATATACTTCACATAATAGATGTCGATCAATAGTAGAGGCTTCTACAAAATTTTGAACAAAATCTTCTGGTTTGAGCACTGCATAGGGTCTTCCTTCTTTGATTGATTTAATCTGAAAAAATGTAAGTTGTTCTATAAGGAAAAGAGAGTAATTTGAGGATGGTTTCTTAGCAGCCAACAATTTTTGTACCAAATCAAACATCAGGAGAAATTTTCCTTTTAACTCTTCATTATGCTTCTTATGGGCACGAGATTCTTGGCGTGTTTTCTCCAAAGATTCCCAGTTTGAATAGATGTGGTTCAGCCAAAGTAGTATGTTCTCCTGCAGACTTTTGTCCTGTGTAATAGCAGACTCCATTTTCCATTTGTCCATTATTGCCTGCTCGTTCCATGGTTGAGTTTGTGTTTCAGCATCGCAAGTGGTAGGTTGACGTAGGGTCTGAGTGGCTTGTTCCACAAGAGCAGGGGTATTGATCTTGCTAGGAGGGGCAGATTCATCAATAGGCAGAGTTTGTATTTCAACATCGTCAGTGGTAGGCCGCGGTAGAGTCTGAGTGGATTTTTCCACAAAAGTAGGGGTACTGATATTGACAGGAGGGGCAGATTCATCAATAGGCCGAGATTTTGTTTCAGCATCATCAGTGGTACACCGTGGTAGAGTCTGAGTGGCTTGTTCCACAAAATTAGGGGTACTAATCTTGAAAGGAGGGGCGGATTCATCAACAGGATGAGTTTGTGCAACTTTACTAATAAAAAAAAGGGCTTCTGATTTAAGAGTTGTTGTAGGCCAAGGTTCCTATATATTAACTTTGCTTTTTGGAATTTTTGAAGGTCCTACTAGTTCTTGTGTAACAGTAGGATGTTCCTCTTTTTTAACTGCAAAAGTAGTAGGTGCAGGGAAAGCTCCAGGTATTGGGATTTGAACCACTTTGTAGCCTACTTTATCATAAATATCTCCACATTGGCTGCACATATACTCTCTATACTGATCATCTTTTTTGTTTTTCTTTGCCATGGCTTCTACGCGAGCTAAGGTATACAAATTAAGTTCCTTGTCATAGGCTTCCTTTTCCATTACCATCTCTTTCTTGTAAGCTTACAGTTCTGATCTTAGAAACTCATTCTCTTGTAAGAGAGAATCCATTGTTGGTTCTGGTTGTTGATCTGTCATCGGTGTATCAAGAGGGGTGACTAGTTTTTGTGTAACGGTCACAGCCTTAGTAGCTGGTTCTTGTGGAGAGGCTACAAAATCAGCAGTTGATTCTTGTGTTTCAGCTACTTGATGAAAATAAAATAGTGTTTCAGCACCCTGGGCATGTGATTCTTGAACTTCAGGAATAAAGTCAACAATTGGTTCTTCTGTTTCAGCTGTAGCTGGTTCTTGTGTGACAGCTATAGCTGGTTCTTATATTTCAGTTACTGAATGAGTAGCTTGTTCTTGTGTGACAACTACTGTTGCAGCACCTTGGGCATCTGATTCTTGTATTTCAAGAATGAAGTCAGCAACTGGTTCTTGTGTTTCAGTTGTAGTTGGTTCTTGTGTAACAACTATAGTTGATTCTTGTGTTTCAAATACTGAATGAGTAGTTGGTTCTTGTGTGACAACTACTTGATGTAAAGAAAATGATGTCGTAGCATCTTGGGCTTCTGGTTCTTGTGTTTCAGTGCCCGTGGGTTGAACAGGTAAAAATTCTGAGGTTTGGGAGGGTAGAGGTGCATGGTTTTTTAGCAAAATGGGTTGGGGGTTTAGGGTAGTGGTTTCTCTTGTTGAATCCCTTGTTCATTTTTTTGGTAAAAAGGAAGGAAAAGTAGTAATTTGTTTCTTTCTTTTGCGAGTGGGTTTTTCCTCAGTGATGGGGCAGGGAGGGTTATCAAGTTTATCTACTTCAGAATCATCGCTAAGGATATGAACAGTAGGAGTAGATGATTCTGGTAAATTGTGGGGCGAACCTGGTATGGTAGAAGGAATTGGATCAATTGGATCTATAGGCGAATTAATAGGTATTTCTGGAGGGTCAGAAAGGTTTTGTGGTTTCTCTTCATGAGGATTTTCAGGATGTTCAGCAGCTTCCTGAGGGTTTATGGATGGGTTGTTTAGGAGGGGGTTTTGTTTGGTAAAACCCTTTTGGATGAGTAATTGAATGAGACGGTGATGGGTGAGGGAAAGGATGGGATTTTTAGCCTGTTTACAATAATGCAACATGTTTCTAAGACACCCGAGTAGATAGTAAGGAATATTGACCAGTCTAGCATGTTGTAAATGCGATAACAAGACAAAGTCAGACTAGTAAATTACCTGGTATCGGCCTTCACAGGTAAGGTAGTGCTTGACAAACTCTGCAACTTTCGGCCAAGGAGGCGACAATGAGCTAAGTCGAACACCCCAGCCTTTAGGCTCAACTTGTTCTCCTGACAAGAGAAAATCCTGTTGGGCATTAAGGATAATGTGTTTGCGGTTGAACCAGCGAATGTCAGTGACAGGAAGACCCAAAACCTGTGCTATATCATCCTCTGTGACTGGAATCCTAACCCCTTGAACAATAGAATGGTCTTGTTGAATATTCCGAGCAAATTGAGGAACCTGTTGTTGATCAAATCCCTGGAGCCTCTGAAAATAACCCAGCCAACCTTCCTGCTGAAAGATTTGGTAGACTTCTGGATACAATTCTAGCAGGGTTTTCGTGGCCAGTTCGTATCGTATAACTGGATCTCCCATAGCTATTCAACTCAGTAGAATGCACATTCATAGAGTCAAGTAACTGCACCCGAACATAGTAAGTTTTACGGATGAGGGTATGCAAATGATGGTGAAAAAAATGAAATGATGGGTAAAAAGAAGTGACGATAGTCGGTTCATGTGAAATGATGGCATAAAATTTTGATATTTCCCCCCCCCAACTACGGCTAAAATAGTGACTTTAAGTGAATGATAGTAGTGAATCGGGATCTTCTCATTAGCCATAGTTCAATTGTATTTACATATAAAGTTTACATACCTCATCTTTACCTTTGATTTGTACTTCAAAAAATATAGTGCCTGTCCATAATAGATCTACAGTAACCATGGGAGAGACTTTGGATTTATTAGATAAATTGTATCAAGGGTTTGTTTAATCATGCGAGAAGGTAGTGAAAGGACATAATGTAGTATGAGAATATGATAAGTGAGAGAGAAAGAGCTGAAGAAGATGTTTTTATTAACAGGAAATGTTGAAAAAGTGGTGTTTCAGCAACAGGAAAAGAATGGAAAAATGTTTGTTGAAGAGTGATGTTTTAACAATGGAAAAATACTACTAAAGAAATGTTGTTTTAGCAATGGGTAAAATGAGGACAAATGTTTTTGAAGAGTGGTGTTTCAACAATGGGGAAAATGAGGAAAAATGTTGTTGAAGAGTGGTGTTTCAGCAATGGGGAAAATGGGAGAAATGGTGTTGATCAGTGGTGTTTCAGCAATGGAAAAGATGGGAAAAAATGAGGAAAATGTTGTTGAAGAGTGGTGTTTTAGCAATGGGAAAATGGGAGAAATGTTGTTAAACAATGGTGTTTCAGCAATGGGAAAAATGGGAAAAAATGAGGAAAATGTTGCTGAAGAGTGGTGTTTCAGCAATGGGAAAATGGGAGAAATGTTGTTGAACAATGGTGTTTCAGCAATGGGAAAAATGGGAAAAATGAGGAAAATGTTGTTGAAGAGTGAAGATGAATGGGTTGAAGAAAGAGGAAGCAATGCTTCACAAAATGAAGCTTGGATCTGCTTGTAGTAAGATTGTCCTTTCTTGGTAGGCCTTTTCTGGAATGAGAATCTGCAAAAGAATCAATTGTAACATGCCATTCCTTGACATGAATTATTAGTAAAAGAAATTTAATCTAATACTAAAGAAATTAAATTCAGAAAAATTAATTGCAATGAGGGGCAGGAGGCTCCTCTAAAAAGAGATAATGTGAATCTGCCACACATGTGGCCTTAAAATCTTCTTTGGAAATGGGTCATTGGTACAGACGAAGCCAATGACCATTCACTAATAGTGGTGTTTTAGAGTCATCAATTGTGAGGAGCCTTACTGTTCCATTGGGGAAAACAGTGTCCACTTCGTAAGGTCCTAGCCATTTTGTACGTAGTTTCCCTTGAAATTCTTTAAACCAAGAGTCATACAATAAATCCCAATTACCTTTTTGGAATTGCTTATGCTTGATGATTTTATCATGCCATTTTGTTCTTTGTTGTTGAATCATAGTTGTCTGGTGAATGGCATCTAATATTTTTTCATCCAATTCATTAAGCTGCTGCAACTTGGTTGTTTGTGCATCAGTCAAATCAAGGTTAACAGCTAAAGCAGTCCTTAAGGTTTTGATTTCAAATTCCACATGAAAGACAACACTTTTTCCGTAAACTAATTCATAGGGGGAGAATCCTGTAGTATTTCTCCAGGTAGTTCTGTAGGTCCATAATGCTTCAGGGAGCCTTTGAGACCAATCCTTCTGGTTTTCCTTCACTTTTTTTGTGAGAATGGCTTCTATTACTTTATTTGTGCTTTCCACATGTCCATTGTCTTGGGGGTGGTATGGTGTAGTCATTCTATAATGAATATTATATTTTTTAAGGATGGATTTAAAACCATGAGAAGTGAAATGAGGTCCTCCGTCTATGACTAATTCTCTAGGCACTCCAAATCTGATAAAGATATCTTCAAATAAAAAATCTAAAACAACTTCTTCAGTAGCTCTATGGAGTGCTTTAGCCTCCACCCATTTGGTCATATAATATGTGTAGACCACTATATAAACTTTTTGATTGGATGGAGGGTTAATGGGTCCTACAAAGTCTAAGGCCCATCTTTCAAATGGTTTGAGTACTACCTGGGGGTTTAATGGAATTTCATCTCTATGATTAGGTTGACCCATTCTTTGACATCTATCATAGGCCTGAACATATTTCTTTGCATCTTTAAAAAGTGAGGGCCAATAATAACCCATCCTGGGAATTTTATGTGTTGTTCTTTTATCAGGAAAATGTCCTCCACAAGGACCATCATGACAATCTTTTAGTAAATCATAAACCTCATCTTCTCTAATGCATCTTCAGATTTCTTGATCAAGTCCTATGTGGAAAAGACACCCACTTATCCAGCTATACCGAGCACTTTCTTAAATGATTCTTCTTTTCTCTCGGTGGAATAGGTGTGGTGGTAACTTCCCTGGAACCAAATAGTTAGCGATGTCTACATACCATGGTGAGTGAGAAGATACTGCAAATAAATATTCATTAGAAAATGAATCATCTACTGGAGTATTATCATTAGGTGTTAACCGAGAAAGGAAATCAACAACTACATTTTCTTTTCCTGGTCAATCTACAATTGTAATATCAAATTCTTGTAATAATAGTAACCATTTGGTGACTCGAGCATTTTTGATAGATTTGTTCATTAAATATTTGATAGCTAAGTGATCAGTATGGACAAAAGTAGAATAACCAGTGATGTAATTTCGAAATTTATTAATAGCATAGATAACTGCTAAAAATTCCTTTTCGGTAACTATATAGTTAAGTTCAGTAGGACTCATATTCTTGCTAATGAAGTAGATAGCATAAGGGAGATGATTTTCTTCTTGACACAAGACAGATCCTATTGTAGTATCTGAAGCATCAGAGGATATATGAAAGGGAAGTGTCCAATCAGATCCTCTTAGAATAGGAGCTGTAGATAACTGATGTTTGAGTGTATCAAATGCTTCCTGGCAAAGATTAGTCCACTTAAATTCAGTATTTTTCATAAGTAACACAAACAAAGGGGAAGCTATTTTGGATTATTTTTTAATAAATCTTCTATAATATCCAACATGTCTTAAGAAACTTCTCACATCTGTTTGGGTTTTGGGAATAGGAAGCTCTTTAATGACTTGTATCTTGGATGGATCTACCTAAATTCCTTGAGATGAAATAAAGTGTCCAAGTACCACTCCTTCACTCATCATCATATGACATTTTTCGGCGCTTAAGGAGAGGTGGGCTTGTATACATCAGTTAAGCACTTTCTCAAGATTTTGTAGTGCTTCCTCAAAAGAGACACCATAAGGGGTAAAATCATCCATACAAATTTCCATAGAGTCATTAATCATATTAGAAAAGATTCCTATAACTGCTCTTTGAAAGGTTTTTGGTGCATTACATAGTCTAAATGGGAGGAATCTATAAGCAAAATTTCCCCATTGGCTAGTAAAATTGGTCTTATCTTGGTCTTGGGGTGCAATTTTGATCTGGTTATACCCACTGAAACCATCTAAGAAAGAGAAGAATTTCTTCCCTGAAAAACTATCTAACACCTTATCAATGAATGGTAATGGAAAGTGATCTTTTTGAGTGGCTTTATTTAAGGCTCTATAATCTACACACACTCTCCATTTCCCATTTTTCTTAGGAACTATTACCAACGGGGAAACCCATTCACTACCAGATATAGGATATATAAACCCTGCATTAAGCAATTTTTGAAGTTCCTCTTTAAGAATTTCTTTTAAATTAGGGTTCATTTGTCATTGAGATTGGCAGATCGGTCGACAATATTCCTTGATATAGATACGATGAGTACACAATTCAGGAGAGATTCTCTTCATATCTGTATAGTCCCATGCGAATGCTTCCTTATGTTCTAGAAGTAACTTCATTAATTGTTGTGTTTCAGCAACTGTCAAGTTGGGGTTTATATTCAGTGTTTTTCCAGGTTCAATTTCTACTGGTATACTTTTAGAAGAGATGGTAGTTGATGTTTGAGGTAGGTCTTCAGAGTTAAGGTT